>JAQZBX010085964.1:0-13066 GCA_029593785.1 Cabassous unicinctus | reverse complement strand
TTTTTTTTTTTTTTTTTTTTTTTTTTTTTAGGGTAGGCAAGGGAGTAAAGAGTTTATTAAGAAACAAGAAAACGAGAAGAGTACATGGTTCAAGGCATGGCCCACGGGCATGCTGCAGAATGAGACCCACTAGGACCAGATTTTTAAAAACAATTGCCTAGTAGCTTGAATTGAAAGAATAAATTCTTAAATAAATTCTTAAAGTTATAAATCCATCATGTGAATTGGTACCTACCATATTGGAAGCATTTACACTGCATATTAAATGTTATGTGGGAAAAGTGTGTTCCATTTCATCACTGAATTTAAAATATGGTTTAGGTGTAAATTGTGCCTTTAGGAAAACAAATTTTAGGAAATTCCCAGATATTTGTTCACTATGAAATAACCATCTTTCACAGAAAAGGATCTTTATTGAGGAATTGTTTGGATAGTATTCATATCTGTGAGTCTGAGTAGGCCTTTCTAAAGATCATGGCTCTCATTTCAGAATTTATATTTTTAAATAGTATGAGGGTTATAATTTATTGATAAAAATGCTTACCGTGAAATTCTTCCTTTGTTCTTAGGAAATTTCCTTAGGCCACTTATTTACATTTGAGTTATGTAGCCTATATTCATGGTGCAGATGTTCATTTAATTGAGGGGCTGAAAAATCCAGATGTCCCTCCTAGTTTTCAGCCTGTCCTGAATATAATAAATGTTAAAACATTTTCCTTACAGCGTTTCAAAGGAACTGAAAGTATAAGTAAAGTGTCAGAGCAGGTGAAAAATGTGAAGCTTAATGAAGACAAACCCAAAGAAACCAAGTCTGAAGAGACTCTGGATGAGGTTTGTGTATAATGTTTTATTATTTTAATTCTCTTGTGAATTTTAGAAATAGTGTTTGCTTAGCATTACTGATTTCTCATTGTGAGGGATAGTTGCGTATGGCCACTTTCACGTTAAGCCACATACTGATTTGGAGTGTGTCATCTCTCTTAGGTGCACTGGAGTAAAAAATAAAATAAAAGCCTAAGAACCAGTGCTTTACAGTTAGTAGCCTATCCTGTGTAGTAGCTCTAACTTTGTATTTAATATTGCCTTCAAATCTGGACCAGCCTCATCTAAGGTTTCAAAGCTATTTTAAGGGCCTGATTCTATAGCCAAGTTGGACTTTAGCTTCTTCTAACGTACATCGTGTCCCTGGCAATAGAAATAGTCCAGGCCTGGCTGTGGGGTGCAGGTCCATCTGTCTCCTCTGTAAGTGATGAAGATGGCCTTAGTAGAACTGAATTGATTATAATCTTGCCACTTTTAATATATCTTGCCAACCAAGCTCACTCATTCCTAGTGGTCTTAGTCTCAGTGATAATAGTTCTTATAAGAGGTGTAGCCTGCTGATGAAGGCATAGTATTTGGGTATTTGTGGACAGACTATAAGTTCAGGTACAAAATTATAGATGTGTGTTATATGAGTAAAGCTGGTTATTTTGCATGATCTTTTCCTATTGTTTAAAAGCACAAATTAATGGTATGGGTATATACAGGCTCAAAAAGCAATTTTGAGGTTTATCTAATATATTGATATATTACTATAATCAACTAATATATTGATAAATGTTCTACACTGAGCAAATATTGAGCAGCTATTAAGGTAGAATTATGTTAAAACTAATAAAAGCATTTGGCAACATAGCTTACCTTCCAAAAATTAGAATGAGGAAAGTATAAGGAAGAAAAATAGTATATCATTTAGGGCTTAAGTAGAGAGCTGTTACAAGTAAGAAAAAGGTTCATAAGAGCTGGGGACACTCTAGAGAAATCTTTTGAGGGTCCTCAACTATGTCCTTTTCTGTAAGACCTTTTCATTTAACTGGCCAATCTAAGCCCAGTTGTGTACTTTCACTGTTTTCCTAGCACCCTGGACTCTTGGCCAATCCCTTGCTGATTCCTACTCTCTGCTTTCTCTGTTCACACTTCTGGACTGCAGAGTAAGAATTGTGGAGAAAAACTAATCATAAAACTGGTTCCAGGGCATTCATGCTCAATATCAACCAAGCATATTTTCTAGTTTCACTGCTACTCAGCAATATTTATACTGTTCCTCACTTGATTCCCTATTACACTGCCTACATAAACTAGTTGAAACATTTTCCCACAAATTCTAAGTCCTCTTTTACTCCTTTTTCAGTACATGCTTCTGTGTTCTGTTTTACCAAAAGGTGAACATTATAGCCATAACTATTCCCTTCTTCCCAGCATAGAAGTTTTTGGAAACTTGGCTCTCCTTTTCCTTCTCAAGTCACCTTCAGAACTAATGCTCTCAAATATCTTCCTTCTCTTTCAAATCTTAGTGTATTCCTTTTCCATTCTCAAGCATACCAAGGCATCATAACTGGAGTGTTGGGAAAAGTTATTAATCTCCTGCCTCCATTCTCTTTCTTCATCCATTCAGCCCAAAAATGGCTAGCAAGCATTCTAAAATACTTTGCAAACCATCCTCCTGCTCAAAAATCCTCAGTAATTTTGTACTGTCTAGAACTATGCTGTCAAATATGATAGTCACTAGTCATGTGGCTACTGTGCACGTTTTGCTAGTCCAAATTGAAATTGTGCTTTAAGTGTACAATACAACTCAATTTTAAAAGCTTGGTTTAATTTTTAAAATAATGTAAAGCATCTCAGTATTTTTTATATTGATTACATGTTGAGATATTTTTGGATGTACTGGTTGAAATCAGATCTGTTATTCAAATTAACTCCACCTCTTTCTTTTTGTATTTTTTGAATGTGGCTACTTAAAATTACATTTGTGGCTTTCATTGTAATTCTGTTGGACAGTGCTGGTCCAGGATATAAATTCAAATTTCTTATTCTTGGCATTCAGAGCCTTCAAAAATAGGGCTCCTAGCTCCCTTACATTATATCCTCTTATGTAGAAATATTCCTATTCAGCTCGAAATGTCTGCTCATTGTGTATTATCCATGCCTTTTCCCAGCTCCATACTTTTATTTCTTGCCTAGTATGTCTGTCTTCTTCACTTTCCTATTTGTCAGTTCTAACCTCCATTTAAGAGCCAGCTCATGAGCTTATCTCTTCCTCTGGAATTTTTTATCATCCCAGACTTTATTGTGGTTTTTTTTTTAATTTTTTGTTTTTATTATTTTATGTATGTACCATGTATGTGTATATATATATATATGTATGTACCTGGTACGTATGTACCACGGCCGGGGAATGAACCCAGGACCGCATATGTGAAAAGCCAGCGCTCAACCACTGAGCTACACTGTTTTCGTAATTACATACATTCCAGTAGCACATGGCATCTATATTATCTCTGCCTTGTTTTAATGTAAAGAACCTTGTCTAATAGCTCTTACTGGACTTTGGCTGAATCAGTCATAGTCAAAGTATTCTATTATGTATTAAGTAGTGCTGGTGTTAAGGAAAGTTCAAGTGCAAATTAAAATTAGACAAAGTATAAGTTGGAGAAGGAACTCACACTCAGGAATCAGAAATGATTATAAAAGAACTCAAGCCAAAAATTTGAGATTCATCTTTGATAACTCCTTTACTTCTAATCATCATCAAATTCTGTTGATTTCAACCTCCAAAATTATCTCAAAGCCATTCATCTTTTAACATCCTCACAGTTAGCACCCTAGTCTGACCCGGATGACTACAATAACTTTCTTCCTAACAAGTTTCCCCACTTCCACTTTGCCTTCCAAATCCATTCTTCACACTGCTATCACAGTGATCTATTTTAAATACAAATCTGATTCTAGGAGCTTTAAACTCTTAATTGGCTGCTCAATGACCTTTAGATAAAAACCCAAATTTTTAACATGGACTACCTAGCCCTGTCTAGCTTCATCTCATGCCATTCTCCCCTTCATTCCTCTCTAGCGTACTATACTATTTTCATGCTCTTCCCTGCTTTGAAAATGCTATTCTTTTTTTTTTTTGTAAACCTTCCTGCCATTTACTAACTAACTTCTCCCAGACTGTAGCCTATATTGGGTTAGGTCACTGTGTTGTTCCCATTTTAGCACCCTGTACTTCCTTCCTCTGTACATCTCATACCACATGTGCGTATAAACACATGTATCCCCTGCTAGAGTGAGGGCAGGGACCATGTCTTCTAACTCACCTATGTATCTCCATTTTCTAGGACCTAGAACATGCTTAAATATTTCTTGTATTAACATTAGAAATAACTAGGTGATAGTCTTTGGTTTTTAGAAACTATTAATCTGATCCAGTTAATTGCAATTGTAATGATTACTCCCAGGCAAAGTTCCTTTATCTCTGGTTCTAGAAGTATCTACTTCAGACCCAATCTTAGGAATGTAGTTGTATTTATGTCCTAGATAGTTACCCTGGACTTCTAGGAAATTAATGAAAAGCCAGGAAATTACTAAAAACCCAGGTCCACTGGAGCACACACCTACAGGACTGATCTGACCTCTTGCCATGAATGAACAAGGTTCATGAATTGAAACCCAAAATCAGATCAAATAACTAGAGTAGTATTGCTGAAAGTGTGGTTGTTGTAATTTTTATTTTGTGTTAAATATCTAAATCAATTTTAATGGAACATACATCTTAATGTTGTTTAGTCTTCTGATCCATGAACATGGAATATTCTTGCAGTTATTTAGGTCTTTTTTGACTTCCTTTTCCAATGTTGTATACTTTTTTGTGTATGGTATATAGGTTCCACATGTGCTTTCTGAGTGCCATAAAAACCTGCACCTTATGTCTCCTACTTGAATATTCACAGTGCGTATTAGCTAATGATAGTTCTGAGAAGTCATGCATAACAGGGGCCTATTGAATTTTGTTTAACCTAGTATTTCCCAAACATTTTTATGTTAGACCCATTTTCTTCTCACAGCATTAACAATGCCAAAGGAATAAGTAACCCATAAAAGTCAAACTAGATGGTGTGGCCCACTAGATGCTAGGAGTACCACCCTCACTCTCCCAGTTGTGACAATCAAAAATGTCTCTATGAAGTACTAAAATATTCCCAGGAAGCAAATTGCTCTCGGATGAGAATCACTGTTCTAGACCTTAGAGTTAAGAAATTGTAACAGAAGTGACATGTTCTAATAGAGGTTTGTAGGAGGTACAGCAGAAACACAAAAGAGAACAGTGACCAGCTCTACAGAAGAGGTCATGGAAGCAATTATAGAGTTTGTTGGAGGAAAGAATTCCATGCAAAGAAATCTGAATGGCATAGGCCTTTGGCATAAAACTATAAGCAATAATTACTGAGATCACTCTAGCAGGAGAATGGAGGACTGATTAAAAGGGGTAGACTATTTGCAGGGAAAAGCAAACTTTTTTCCAAGTCTTGGATAGAAAGATGAAATCCCAAATTAAGGGAGTGAAAGTGAATAAAGATTGCGTGGCTTAACAACAAATTAGGGGAGCAGGTGTAGCCCAATGGTTGAGCGCCTGCTTCCCAAGTACAAGGTCCTGGGTTCAATCCCCAGTACCTCCTAAAAACAAACAAACAAAAAAACCCAACCAATTAGAAATAGATGAGGGAAGAGTAAGGAAAATACCATAAACCTTGCTTTCCAAACCCAGGAACTGAATAGATTTAGATTCCCTTGATGTCCACCAATGCCTTTTCTATTTGTTTTCTGAAATTTAGTAACCAAATGCAGATCACTCGCTGTCTAAACTCAGGTACCATGTACTTAGTTAATGAAGGATACTTTTATGCTTGTGCAAACTTTTTTTTTTTTTGCCCCTTAAGTTTCTTGCAGATCATCATCTTTGTTCACATGCTTTTCTAAAATGAGTATCCATTGATTAGATTAGCCTTTACTTTGTTTTTTAAAAGCCCTCATAGTCCTGTTTTGTTCTAAGACATACGCCCCTTATGGTAACTTCTGTAAGATAATTTCATTCATTGTGTGAACTTATTTCCAAGTTTAGGGAGAGAGGCCAACATCACTATATTCATTATAATTGGTTATAATAAAAGTTTATATCTAGCATACATTTCTTAGTATTAAAAAAAAACTCAAATCTTTGGAGAAAATGTCATAATGCTTTATGTAATGCCATATGAATTTTATAAGAATTAAACAGTAACGTGTAGCTAATCTTGGAAAACAACCGAATTTATTTATTTTATGGTTTGTTAAATAACCAAATCTTCTCAAAAGAATTTTAGTTTTCAAAGAAGCTGGAGTTATTTGGTGTTAAATTGGAAATGTAAAAGTTACTAATATTCTTATCCTTTACTTGAAATGAGATATAGTTTAATTCAAAGATGAACTAGAAACAATGGCTTGTTACCAAATCCATAAGATCTCTGACCTGATTTAGGTCACTGTTGGATATATAGGTATTCTGTCATCATTCTAAAGGAAGTACACAAGTTACTAACTCTGTTTTGTTCGTCTGTTTTTAGGGTCCTCCAAAATATACAAAATCTGTTCTTAAAAAGGGAGATAAAACTAACTTCCCCAAAAAGGGAGATGTTGTTCACTGCTGGTACACAGGAACACTACAAGATGGGACTGTTTTTGATACTAATATTCAAACAAGTAAGTCTGAAAGTAATCTTAACTTTTTGACTTAAAGACATTGCAAAAGATATGTGTGGTAGACATTGAGAGGTTGGCAGTAATTTTTTCTTGGCTGTCATCTATTTTTTTCAACAAGTCAGGCTGCATTTTCCACATTTGGTTTGGAAATTTCCTGAGCTAACTGTCCAAGCTTGTCACTTTCTAATTCTGCCTTCCATCTAACATCAGGAATCAATTTTGCCAAGTTCTCTGCAACTTTAAAGAAAGGACCACCTTCCTTCCAGTCATTTCTGTCTAAGGCCCCATCAGAAGTAACTTGAGGGCCCATATTTGTACCAACAATCTCTTCAAAGCAATCTAGGCCTTTTCTGTCAAGTATCTCACAATTTCTCCAGAATCTACCCCTTACCCATTTATAAAACCATTCCAACTTTTTTTGTAATTGCAAGCAGTAGTACCCCACTCTTTTAGTACCACATATGATTACTTGGAAGAGGTTTTCAGTTCACAGGTTACTGGCTGAATAACTAAAGACCTCTAAGTTGTTGGAAAGCAGAAAAAAATGGAGGTTTAGTCTGAACTCAGCTAGTGTCCCAAAGTGAGGTCTTATTATTTTAATATAAAAGGCAAAATAATATGCTATTTTGGTGGTATAGTATAGTCCTTCACCCTTCCCCCTCCTCGTTTAGATCATAATTATTTTTACATTCAGAATTTTCTTGACAAATTATCTGGCTTTTTAAATTTTTATTTATTTTCATACAATACACAGTATTATAAATTTTGAAGTAAACTTAAATCACTCTTTTTCCACTGCAACTTAATTTCTTAATAAAAAGTAGAGCACATTATTAATTATAAGGAAAATTTGTTTTGCAGGTTCAAAGAAGAAGAAAAGTGCCAAGCCCTTAAGTTTTAAGGTTGGAGTAGGCAAAGTTATCAGAGGAGTAAGTAAAGAATGCAATGAATCAATAGATATGGTAGCACATGCTCCTTTTGGTATGGGGCTGTAAAGATAGGATTGGGGATATAATGAAAACAACTTGGAGTCAATCTTTGGACCATTCAAGGTGCTGTCATTTGCCAGCTATATGATCCGGCACAAGTTATGTTATCTTGGTCTCAGTTTCCCTACCTGTAAAATAAGAAAAATACTGCCTACACATCAGGGTTCTTAAAAGATTAAATGAGCATAATTTAAAGTACCTAATAAAAGTAGGGATTCAAATTACTAGTTCTATCCCTTTTATCACTTTTTCTTCATAAATTCTTTGTCAGAATGTTTGGCTTTCTAAATGTGTCTTTAAGATTTTTCATAAAACGTTAAATAGCTGCTGTACCACTTATAAATAATACGAAAAACAAAATATCTGGTCCACTGAAGTTTTGATAGAGGCCAGAGTTTGTTCTATGCCCTTTTCACAATCCCACAACCTAAGCTCAAAATCCAGAAAATCTTTCCAACAGAAGCATGCTTTCCCCCCACCCATGTGAGAGACATCAAAAGAAAACTTTGAGAAAAGGGGAACTTAGGCTTGAGCTGTACTGTCTGTTATAGTAAACAAAAAGAGATAAAAGAGAAAGGCTAATTGTCAGCTCTCTTAATTTTCAAGCTTCAGTCCATTATTTGTTTAAAATTGTAATTACTCAGAACATCAAAATTGGCAATTCAAACACCTATTTAAATGCATTTGTAAGAATCCCCAATACATTATTTTTTGTACTATTCTATAGTTCAAACAATCATATCCAGAGCCCAAAATGGAATATAAAACATCTTCAAACTAAAGATTTAGTTGAGCGTTGAGCATAACGGTATCCACTACCTGTTCATAACCAAGTTGATAGTAACTATGTATCAAGTTGAACCGTTTTTCTATTTCTATAACTGATTTGCATACTGGCAAATCTCTTCTAGTCCACTATATATTTTTTCTAATAATTTTTTATTAGAAAAGTTGTAGGTTTACAGAAAAAGTCATGCTAAGTTCCCATATACCCACTCTGTTAACACTCTGCATAATATCCAGTATTATCCTCTGCATAATCTCATTATTGAGCTTTATTGTGACTGCTGTACTCCAATAGGGTCTATAGTATTAAGGAATGTACCCCATATGTATGCATCACATAGATATTTAACTGTTTTTGGTAAATGGCTTTAAGATGCAAATGGAAAAAATAGGCAAATGGCTTCTGCAAAAGACTTAAGGCTCCAACATGTGGTTTATCTTATAT
The DNA here is from genome assembly GCA_029593785.1 of Cabassous unicinctus. Classification (NCBI taxonomy): domain Eukaryota; kingdom Metazoa; phylum Chordata; class Mammalia; order Cingulata; family Chlamyphoridae; genus Cabassous; species Cabassous unicinctus. The sequence goes on along the minus strand of JAQZBX010085964.1, from coordinate 4,288 downwards.
AACCTCGCTATTAGAAATAAGTTTGGTAATCTTAAGGCAGTTTTTGAGTTAAGTACTTGCTCAAGTTTGTCCCTATAAAGATAAACTCACAAGTGTGTCCTATAATAGTAAAGTATAAGAACCTTTTTATTATGGTGCTAATGACAAACTGCTTTCCATAATGTATGACATGTACCAGTTTAGAAAGTGCTTTCACATTATATCATATGAGAAGTTTGGATATTATTTTGAAAAGGTATTGCTTAATACATCCTTATTTTTCCTATTTTTCCATTGAGGAAATTGAAGCCTAAGATTTAGACTCATCTGATAAGGACAATACCTTAGGTTGTAATGAAGCCAGTAACAGAATACTTTGTTCTATATAATCTTGACTGTATTCTGGTATTGCATGTATTTTTTGCAGAGTATCATTATTTTTGCTTTTGTTATTAGAATCACCAAGCTCAGTTTATTAGAAAACAGTTTTAAAAAGGATTTTTTTTATTAGAAAGGTTGTACGTTTACAGAAAAATCATGCCGAAAATTTCTATATACCAACCCATTCCCTCACCCCCATTATTAAAAGCTTGCATTAGTGTGGTAGCTTTGTTAAAATTAGTAAAAGAATACTTTTTAACTGTATTATTAACTGTACTCCATGGTTTACATTAGACTTCACTGTTTATGTTATAGTCTTATGGGGTTTTGTTGTTGTTCTTTATGCTTTTGCCTTTAGTGGGATGAAGCACTCTTGACTATGAGTAAAGGAGAAAAGGCTCGACTGGAGATTGAACCAGAATGGGCTTATGGAAAGAAAGGACAGCCTGATGCCAAGTATCTTTTTTTCCTTCATAATTAAGGGAAAATATGTTAATAAGTAACACTTGACAGTATGAAATATGCTGTCTGGGTTAACCTTTAGATCAGGAACACTGTCCAGACTAGTCTTCCCAACATTTAAATACTTTTATGCCAAGACCTCCATTATAGACGATAGTTAATATTTTCTTTTTGCATAGTATTCAGACTTAAGGTAGAATTTTCTTCCTTTTATCTCTTATTCAGTCTCTCTTAATTTTTGAGACCTAAACTCTGAAATTAAGCTTTCATCTTTGAAAGGAGCTTCTTGCTGTTTGAAGTGTTAATTTTATACCAGAATATAATTTAAGGCAATGAACTTTAGGTGGATAGATTCAAATTCTTAGAAATGTTAGGGATTACCCATTGTGAAATGAAAACCATAGGACTAATATAATGTTAATAAATTTGTGATTAGTATTAATAACAGTATTTCTCTGATAGGCCCAAGATTTGTGAAATAGGTCATGTTGTTTGCTGTAGGAATCTTAAAATTCCTTCAGTAAAGTGTGAAATGACAGTAAATATAAAAATGTAAGCACCTTTTCTGTTCCTGCATTGAGATTTGAAGACTAAGTCACATAGATCATTTAAACCAGACTAACCCAATAGGTAAGAGGGAAGGTAGTTTATAGCTGTTGGTACCACTTCCTTTGAACTAGTTTGTCCAGTTAAAAGAAGTTAAAAGAATTAAGATTCTCTGGGGATATAAAGAAACTGTCTTCTTCACCTTTGAAAATCAGATGTCCGATGGCAGCACCCTCTTTCATGACCATTCATTCTATGGCCATAACATCTTGTATATGATATTTACTATAAACTTTAAGATGTTAGTAAATATCATACTATCTCATAGGAATTTTTATTTAATATAGGATATGTACCCAGCTGGACTAAAATGGCATTTGTATTTTGCAGTCGTCTTCATTAAGTGAGAAGCTAATTTGGGAGCTTAGTGAGGCATCCAGGTAAGGATAATTTCCCTAGTACAAACTCAGCTTATCTAGTCAGCCTCTATTTTACCCCTAAAGGAAATGCAGAACTACTTTTGGGAACCTTTAAGGTAGTATTTATCAGCCTCTGATTCAACTATAAAGTTCTTCCCTTCAGGGTTAATTACAAATACCCAGTATACATAATTTTACCTTAACTTCTTCAACAGAATTCCACCAAATGCAAAACTCATTTTTGAAGTGGAATTAGTGGATATTGATTGAAAAATCAATGCTTCAAATCTAAAGACATCAGCAATGTTAAAACTTGGCCTTGAAAAAATGTATGTAATTAAGTTAGAGCTGGTTGCTATTGTGTATAAGAGAAGAGTCAACTGGAAAATTCAAGGGTTAAGTTGTACTTATTTACTTGATCCCCAACTTTTGAAAAATGTAATCCCTTACAAATCCCTAAAAAGTCTAAAATATTTTACTACAGCTGTGTAAAATACTGGTTAAGGAGAACTGATTTTCCTTTTACCTCATATTGTAAACTTAAAAGTTCAATACAAATTTATCCAATGTCTTGATTTGACTGGTTTATTTGGTGTTAATATAGTAATATTCTGATTAGGTGAAGCAGAACTAAGTATCTCATCAGAACAGGGGGTAACTTACAGTAAAACTGTCTGAATTAGGGCTACTGTGTCATGGACACTCGTCTTAAAATCTCTAAAATGAATTATATCTGTATAGAGCTTGAGAAGTAGAAAGTTAAAAGGTCCAAGTCTTGGCAATAAACTGATAATAGTCAAATTCAAGAAAAAATGCACCTCAAAACCAATGAACCACTAATAATGGTGAATATAAACTTAATATTAGGTTATTCCGCCCCCCAAAATAAATTCATAAACAATTATTGGATGAGTCTTCAGTTTTATTACAAAAATGAAGATGATCAGTTTGATCAAAATGAAAGCTTGCTCACAAGTTTTACATGAATATTCTAAATACAAAGTCTCCTGAAACAATGTACTTCAATATGATTTGCATTTTTAAAAGGGATGCAAACATTCCATTTTCTCAATTATAATCTCTATTTCAAGGCATAGTATTTAATAATGTACCTTTTCTGCAATTAGATCCAAATTCACAATAAGGATAATTAAAATAAACAGATAAACCTTGTTGGCAAAGATTTAAAAAATCTGTTTTTTTGTTTTTATGTTTTTTTGTTTTACAGAAGAGGTAAATCCTTAATAACCAGCCCTTATGTATTTTCAGAATCTTGTACTACACTGACATGATTTGCAGTCAGGTTTCTTCCTACCCTTAAGGCTACAAAACTGTTGCAAATGCACTGCAAAAGAATTCTAGACCACTTAATGCAAAAATCAAAAAAATAGTTCTCCAATAAAAAGTAAATTTTATAAATGGTAGGAAATAGTATCTGTGGTAAGCTACTAAGTGACATTTTCCCTATTACTAAACAAATTATGTTACAGAGAAACAGGGAAGACAAGTTTACACTATGTTTACATCCCTCATTAAAAAAAAAATAATTTCATACATTCCATACACGCCATCTGAAATTTACATCTTCCCATCAAGTTGGAGGGGGAGGATAATACTGTCCATAATTCCAGGGATTCTGATAATTGTACTGAAAGGAAAAAGTAAATGTTAGCATACCAGAACTATGGCTGAGCTCCACATATAAATATATAATCAAAGCAAGTATGTTTAAGAAAATGAGCATGTGTTTACTGCTGAAATTTCAAGTCTGAACCACAAAAGACAACAGGCCTACAGTGTATATTACTATCTGGAACAGAAGCCAATAGTTTTGTTTTTTCAAAATAAGACTATGCTACTTTATGCTTCTAATGTCATCTATGAACAAAATAACTCAAATTACATAAACTTACTTGGTACCAGGCACTATAATTATATGCAGCTTGATTTGCCTGTAAATCTCCATCAATCATCTGTGTAGATGATGAAGTTGTATCTTCTGTGTGTGCTTTCTTTTCCTCTGGTTCTTCTGATCTATAAATAAAAAGTCAAAATGGGAACTTTAAAACTCCCACAGACATGTACTATGAATATCACTTGTGTACATTTGTTTTGCTGAAGTTCTTAACTACTCTTAAATTTGTTTTTTATAAAAGCCACTATCATTCCAATCATGAAAAAAAGTATCTAAATTACCACAACTTAAGGTAACATTTAAAAATATTTGTCTTCAAAGGCATTTCCTCAATGAAATGTCTTCTTTTAAGCATCCCTTCCTAAGTCATCAAGAAATTGCATACCCATTTTCTGCTTTCCTTTTTAAAGAATCCTGTTCTTTGAGGAGTGTCTGATGTTCGTCATAAGCATTCAGAAGCCTGAGAAGGAAGAAGAAAAAAATCCTCTAGACCATATAAAAGCCAAAATGTTATTTTTAAAGCTTTTACATTATTTCCACCTAGGGAAACAAAATGAATGTTTCAGTGAACGTGTGTGTATTGTTT
>JAQZBX010085963.1:0-13055 GCA_029593785.1 Cabassous unicinctus | reverse complement strand
TCTGTGAATGCAGTAGTTACTTCAAGTTTGAAAGGTAAGTAAGATTCTTGTTTGTTTACCTGCTATGCCCCTGCTTTCACTCACATGTCAACACACAGGTTTTGCCTACAGCAAGAAAATGCAGTGGTTTCTTCACTTTACAAAATTAAATAAGATTTGCTTTTATTTGCAGCTATGCCTGTGTTTTCAGTTAAATTCATCTTCAAAACACTGGTTTCCCATAGCAGGCGGTGAATGAAGTAGTTAATTCAACTTTGAAAGTTAAGTAAGATATTTGTTTGTTTGGCTGCTATGCATTTGCTTTCAGTCATTATAAATGTAAAAACACTGCTTTTACCTAATTGTTTGACAAAACACTGGCATCTTCAGTTTTCATATCTAAAGAATATACTCATTACATTGGCAACTATGCACTTGTTTTCACTTACAATGAGTGGAAAACACTGCTTTTACTATGCCAAACCTGCTGTTTCCACTCTTTCACAACCTAACTAAGATTCTTGTTTCTTACAATGCTAACATGTGTTTTCAATTATAATGAACTGGAAAACACTGCTTTTCCCTCATGTTTACAGAATTCATTGAGTTCCTTGCTTCAGAAAACCAAGAAAAAACTTGTTTCATTGGCTGATTTGCATGTGTATTCATTTACAAGCCACTTCAAGACACTGGTTTCACTTAACTCTCTGTGAATGCAGTTGTTACTTCAAGTTTGAATGATAAGTAAGATTCTTGTGTGCTTGGATGCTATGCCCTTGATTTCACTCATATATCAACACACAGCTTTTGCCTAAGGCTAAGCCAATGCAGTGGTTTCTTCATTTTAAAAAACTAAATAAGATTTGTATTTTATTTGTTGCTATGCCTGTGTTTTCACTTAATTCAACTTCAAAACCCTGGTTTGACGTAACAAGCTGTGAATGCAGCTGTAAATTCTAATTTGAAAATAAAGAAAAATAATTGTTTCCTTGGCTGCTATGCACTTGATTTCACTCATTATCAATGTAAAAACACCGCTTTTACCTAATACTATGCCAAAACACTGGTTTATTCTCTTTTCAAAACTAAGCGATATACTCATTACATTGGCAGCTATGCACTTGTTTTCACTTACAATGAGTGGCAAAACTGTGTTTTTACTATGCCAATGGTACCTGATCCTCACTGTCAAAATCTAAGTAAGGTTCTTATTTCTTACAATGCTTTATGTGTGTTTTCAATTGCAATCAACTTGAAAACACTGGTTTTCCCTAACGTTGGCTGTAAGAATTGTTTTCTTTGCTTTAGAAAACCAAAAAAGAAACTTGTTTCATTGGCTGATTTGCATGTATATTCATTTACAAACTACTTCAAGATATTGGTTTTACCTAATTCTCTGTGAATGCAGTAGTTAAATCAAATTTGAAAGTTAAGTAAGATTCTTCTTTGTTGGGCTGCTATGCCCTTGCTTTAACTCACATGTCACCACACAGCTTTTGCCTAAAGTTAAGCCAATGCAGTGGTGTCTTCACTTTTCAAAGCTAAATAAGTTTTCTCTTTTATTTGCTATGCCTGTGTTTTCACTTCAATTCATCTTCATAACACTGGTTTCCCAAAACAGGCTGTGAATGCAGCAGTGTATTCAACTTTGAAAGTTAAGTAAGATACTTTGGCTTCTGTGCACTTGCTTTCTCTCATTATCAATGTAAAAACACTGCTTTTGCCTAATACTATCCCAAAACACTGGTTTCTTCAGTTTTCTAAACAAAGCAATATAATCATTACATTGGCAGTTATGCATTTGTTTTCAATTACAATGCTTGGGAAAACACTGCTTTTAGTATGCCAAAGCTGCTGGTTCCTCACTTTGGAAATCTAAGAAAGATTTTTTTGCTTAGAAAGCTATACATATGTTTTCAATTCCAATCAACTTGACAACACTGCTTTTCCCTAACGATGGCTGAATGCATTGAGTTCTTTGCTTTAGAAACAAAAATAGAAACTTGTTTCATTGGTTGATTTGCATGTGTATTCATTTACAAACAATTTCAAGACACTGGTTTCACCTATCTCTCTGTGAATGCAATAGTTACTTCAAGTTTGAAAAGTAAGGAAGATTCTTCTTTTTTTGGCAGCTATTTCTCTTGCTTTAACTCTGATGTGAACACACAACTTTTGCCTAAGTTTAAGCCAATGCAGTGGTTTCTTTAGGTTACAAAATTAAATAAGACTTTTCTTTTGTTTGTTGCTTTGCCTGTGTTTTCACTTAAATTCATCTTCATAACACTGATTTCCCACAACAGGCTGTGAATTCAGCAGTTAATTCAACTTTCAAAGTAAAGAAAGATACTCATTTGTTTGGCTGCTATGCGCTTGCTTTCACATTTTATCAATGTAACAACAGTTCTTTTTTTCCTAATACTATGCCAAAACACTGGCATCTTCAGTTTTAAAAACTAAGCAATATACTCATTATAATGGCAGCTATGCACTTTTTTTCTCTTACAATGAATATCAAAACATGGCTTTTACTATGCCAATGTTGCCGGTTCCGCACTTTAGATATCTAAGTAAGATTCTTGTTTCTTACAGTGCTATACATGTGTTTTAAATTCCAATCAACTTGAAAAAACTGCTTTTCCCTAACGTTGGCTGAAAGCATTGAGTTCTTTGATTTAGAAATCCAAAAAAATAACTTGTTTCATTGGCTGATTTGCCTGTGTATTCATTTACAAACAACTTCAAGACACTGGTTTCTCCTAACTCTCTGTGAATGCAATAGTTACTTCAAGTTTGCAAGGTAAGGAAGATTGTTTTTTGTTTGGCTGCAGTGAAATTGTTTTCACTCACATGTCAACACACAGCTTTTGCCTAAGGCTAAGCCAATGCAGTGGTTTCTTCACGTTACAAAACTAAATAAGATTTGTCTTTGTTTGCTGCTATGCCAGTGTTTTCACTTAAATTCATCTTCAAAACACTGGTTTCCCGCAACAGGCTGTGAATGCAGCAGTTAATTAAAATTTGAAAGTAAAGTAAAATATTTGTTTGTTTGCCTGCTATTCACTTGCTTTCACTCATTATCAATGTAAAAGCACTGCTTTTACCTAATTCTATGCCAAAACACTGGTCTTCAGTTTTCAAAACAAAGCAATATCAATGCACTTATTTTCACTTACAATGAATATCAAACACTTCTTTTATTATGCCAAAGCTGCCGGTTCCTCACTTTAGAAATCTAAGTAAGATTTCTGTTTTTTAAAATGCTATACATGTGTTTTCATTTACAATCAACTTGAAAACACTGCTCATCCCTAACGTTGGCTGAAAGCATTGAATAGTTTGCTTTAAAACCCCCCCAAAAAAACTTTTTTCATTGGTTGAATTACATGTGTATTCATTTACAATCAAATTCAAGTCACTGGCTTCACCTAACTGTCTGTGAATACTGTAGTTACTTGAAGTTTGAAAGGAAAATAAGATTCTTATTTTTTGGCTGCTATGCCGTTGCTTTCACTCACATGTCAACACACAGATTTTACCTAAAGCTAATCCAATGCAGTGGTTTCTTCACTTTACAAAACTAAATAAGGATTTTCTTTTATTTGCTGCTATGCCTGTGTTTTCACTTAAATTCATCTTCAAAACACTGGTTTCCCCTAAAAGGCTTTGAATGCAGCAGTTAATTCAACTTGGAAAGTTCAGTAAGATACTTGTTTGTTTGGCTTGTATGTGCTTGCTTTCACTCATTATCAATGGAAAAACTCTGTTTTTACCTAATACTATGCCAAAACACTGGTTTATTCAGTTTTGAAAACTAAGAAATATACTCATAACTTTGACAGCTAAGCACAACTCTCACTTACAATGGATGGCAAAATATTCCTTATACTATGCCAAAGCTGCCAGTTCCTCCCTTTGGAAATCTAAGTAAGATTCTTGCTTCTTATAATGCTGTACAGGTGTTTTCAGTTACAGTCAACTTGAAATCACTGCTTTTCACACACTTTGGCTGAATGCATTGAATTCTTTGCTTTAGAAAAAAAACTTGCTACATTGCCTTATTTGCCTGTGTATTCATTTAAACAATTTCAAGATCTGGTTTCACTGATCTCTCTTTGAATACAGTAGTTACTTCAAGTTTGAAAGGTAAGTCAGATTCTTCTTGTTTGCTTGGCCTCTATACCCTTGCTTTCACTCACATGTCAACACACAGCTTTTGCCTAAGGCTAAGAAAATGTAGTGATTTCTTCACATTACAAATCTAAATAAAGTTTGTCTTTTATTTGCTACAATGCCTGTGTTTTCCCTTCAATTCACCTTCAAAATACTGGTTTCCCATAACAGGCTGTAAATGCAGTATTTAAATCAGTGTTGAAAGTTATGCAAGATAAATGTTTTCTTGGCTTCTATGCGCTTGTTTCACTCACTATCAATGTAAAAACACTGCATGTTCATAATACTTTGCCAAAACACTGGTTTCTTTGGTATTCAAAACAAAGCAATATAATCATTACATTGGCAGCTATGCACTTGTTTTCACTTACAATGAATCGGAAAATACTGCTTTTACTATGCTAAATCTACCAGTTCCTCACTTTCGAATTTAGGTAAGACTCTTGTTTCTTACAATGCTATACATGTGTTTTTAATCACAATCAACTTAAAAACACTGCTTGCTTTTCCCTAAGTTTGGCTGAATGCATTGAGTCCTTTGCTATAGATAAACAAAGAAAAATCTGTTTAATTGTCTGATTTGCATGTGTATTCGTTTACAAACAACTTTTAGACACTGATTTCACCTAACTCTCTGTGAATGCAGTAGTTACTTCAAGTTTGAAAGGTAAGTAAGTTTCTTGTTTGCTTGGCCTCTATACACTTGCTTTTACTCACATGTCAACACACAAATTTTACCTTAGGATAAGCCAATGCATTGGTTGTTTCACTTTACAAAATTAAATAAGGTTTGCTTTTTTTTGCTGCTCTGCCTGTGTTTTCACTTAAATTCATCTTCAACACACTGGTTTCCCATAAGAGTCTGTGAATGCAGCAGTTAATTCAACTTTGAAAGTTAAGTAAGATACTTGTTTGTTTGGCTTCTTTTCACTTGCTTTCACTCGTTATCAATGTAAAAACACTGCTTTTACCTAATAGTATGCCGAAAAACTGCCTTCTTCAGTTTTCAAAACTATGCAATATACTCATTACATTGGCATCTATGCACTTGTTTTCACTTACAATGAATGGCAATCACTGCTTTTACTATGCCAAAGCTGCCGATTCATCACATTGGAATCCTAAGTAACATTCTTGTTTCTTACAACACTATACATATGTTTTCAATTACAATGAACTGGAAAAAACTGCTTTTTCCTAACGTTGGCAGAATGCATTGAGTTTCTTGCTTTAGAAAACCAAAAAAGGAAATATTTTCATTGGCTGATTACATGTATATTCATTTGCAAACAATTTCAAAACACTGGATTCAAATATCTCTCTGTGAATGCAGTAGATAATTCAAGTTTGGAAGGTATGTATGATTCTTGTTTGTTTACCTGCTATGCCCTTGCTTTCACTCACAGGTCAACACACACATTTTACCTAAGGCTAATCCAATGCAGTTGTTTCTTCACTTTAGAAATCTAAATATAATTTGTCTTTTATTTGCTGCTATACCTGTGTTTTCACTTAAATTCATCTTCAATACACTGATTTCCCTTAAAAGTCTGTGAATGCAGCAGTAAATTCAATTTAGAAAAGTAAGGAAGATACTTGTTTGTTAGGTTCCTATGGACTTGCTTTCACTCCTTATCAATGTAAAAACAGGGCTTTTACCTAATACTATGCTAAAACACAGGTTTCTTCAGTTTTCCAAACAAAGCAATATACTCCTTACATTGGCAACTATGCACTTGTTTTCACTTACAAGGAATGAGAAAACATTGCTTTTACTATGTCAAAGCTGCTGGTTCCTCACTTTGGAAATCTAAGTAAAATTCTTGTTTCTTAAAATGCTATACATGGATTTTCAATTACAATCAACTTGAAAACACTGCTTTTTCCTAACGTTGGCTGAAGGTATTGAGTTATTTGCTGTAGAAAACCAAAAAAAAAACACTTGTTTCCTTGGCTGATTTGCATGTGTATTCATTTACAAACAACTTCAAGACACTGGTTGCACCTAACTCTCTGTGATAGCCAGAGTTACTTCAAGTTTGAAAAGACAGTAAGATTCTTGTTTGTTTGGCTGCTATGAGCTCACTTTCACTCATTATCAATGTAAGAACACTGCCTTTACCTAATACTATGCCAAAACACTGGTTTCTTCAGTTTTCAAAACTAATCAATATACTCATTACATTGGCAGCTATGCATATGTTATCACTTAAAATTAATCACAAACCTCACTTTCACTATGCCAAAGCTGCCGGTTCCTCACTTTGGAAATCAAAGTTAAATTCTTGTTTCTTACAATTCTATACATGTATTTTCAATTACAACCAACTTGAAAACACTGTTTTTCCCTAACGTTGGCTGAATGCATTGAGATCATTGTGATAGAAATCCAAAAAAGAAACTTGTTTCATTGGCTGATTTGCATGTGTATTAATTTCAAATCGACTTTAAGACACTGGTTTCACCTATCTCCCTGTGAATGCAGTAGTTATGTCAAGTATGAAAGGTAAGCAAAATTCTTGTTTGCTTGGCTGCTATGCCCTTGCTTTCACTCACATGTCAACACAGAGCTTTTGCCTAAGGCTAAGACAATGCAGTGGTTTCTTCACTTTACAAAACAAAATAAGATATGTCTTTATTTGCTGCTATTCCTGTGCTTTAACTTAAATTCATCTTGAAAACACTGGTTTCCCATATCAGGCTGTCAATCCTGCAGTTCACTCTACTTTGAAAGTTAATTAAGATAATTATTTGTTTGGCTGCTATGCACCTGCTTTCACTCATTATCAATGTAAAAACACTGTTTTTACCTAATACTATGTCAATACACTGGTTTCCTCAATTTTCAAAAGTAACCAATATACATATTTCAGTGACAGCTATGCAATTGTTTTCATTTACAATGAATGTCAAAACACTGCTTTTACTATGCTGAAACTGCCAGTTCCTCAGTTTTGAAACTAAAATAAGATTCTTGTTTCTTACAATGCTATACATGTGTTTTCAATTACAATCAACTTGAAAACTTTGCTTTTCCTTTACGTTGGCTGAATGCATTGATTTCTTTGCTTTAGAAAACAAAAAAGTTGGAGGCGGGTGTGGCTCAATCGATAGAGCTAACTTTTAACATATGGGAGGCCCTGTGTTCACTTCCCGGGGCCTCTTTGTTGGGGTGGTCCGGCTCACATGGCCTGTTGTGCTGATGCAGCAAGACCTCACTACATGAAGCGGGTGTGCCTCAATCATTAGAACTGCCGTTTACCAATTGTGAGGCCCCAGGTTCACTTCCCAGGGCCTCCTTGTGAGGAAAGGGCAGCCCACGTGATGCAGAGAGCTGAAGTAGTGGGGTCTCGCAGCAGGGGGGAGATGGGCAGGTGAGGAGCAAACACACAGCAAGTGGTTGGGGCAAACATGGCCAGCAAGGGGCGGATAAATAAATAATAAATAAATCTTTTAAAAAAAAGAATACCATAAAGGAGACTTGTTTCATTGGCTGATTTGCATGTGTATTCATTTACAAACAAATTCAACACCCAGGTTTCACGTAACTCTCTGTGAATGCAATAGTTACTTCAAGTTTGAAAGCTAAGTAAGTTTTTTTTTGTTTGGCTGCTATGCCCTTGCATTCACTCACATGTCAACACACAGCTTTTAAATAAGGCTAAGCCAATGCAGTGGTTTCTTCACTTTACAAAACTAAATAAGATTTGTCTTTTATTTGCTGCCATGCCTGTGTTTTAACTTAAATTCATATTCATACACTGGTTCACCAAAACCGGCTGTGAATGCAGTAGTTAATTCAAAATTGATAGTTAAGTAAGTTTCTAGTTTGATTGGCTGCTATGCCCTTGCTTTCACTCATTATCAATGTAGAAACACTGATTTTACCTAATACTATGCCAAAACACTGGTTTCCTAAGTTTTAAAAACCAAGCAATATTCTCATTACATTGGCAGCTAAGCTCTTGTTTTCACTTACAATGAATGGCAAAACACTGATTTTACTATTCCAAAGATGCCAATTCCTCACCTTGGATATCTAAGTAAGATTTTTGTATCTTACAATGGTATACATGTGTTTTCAATTACAATTAACTTGAAAACACTGCTTTTCCCTAACCTTGGCTCAGTGCATTGAGTTCTTTGCTTACGAAAATAAAAAAAAACTTGATACACTGTCTGATTTGCATGTGTATTCATTTACAAACAATTTCAAGAACCTAGTTTCACTTTTCTCTCTGTGAATGGAGTAGATAATTCAGGTTTGAAAGGTAAGTAAGATTCTTGTTTTTTTGGATGCTATGCCCTTGCTTTAACTCACATGTCAACACACATCTTTTACCTAAGGCTAAGCCAATGCAGTCCTTTCTTAACTTTACAAAATTAAATAAGCTTTGCCTTTCATTTGCTTTTATGCCTGTGTTTTACTTAAATTCATCTTCAAAACACTGGTTTCCCATAAGAGGCTGTGAATCTAGCAGTTAATTCACCTTTAAAAGTTAAGTAAGATACTTGATTGTTTTAGTGCTATGCATTGCTTTCACTCATTATAAATGTAAAACCTCTGCTTTTACCTTATACTATGCCAAAACACTGGTTTCTTCAGTTTTCAAAACTAAGTAATATACTCATTACATTGGCAACTATGCACTTGTTTTCACTTACAATGAATGGCAAAAAAAGTGCTTTTACTATGCCAAACTATTTATTCCTCTCTTTGGAAATCTAAGTAAGAGTCTTGTTTCTTAAAATGCAATACATGTGATTTCAATTACAGTCAACTGGAAATCACTGCTTTTCCCTAACATTGGCTGAATGCATTGAGTTCTTTGCAATAGAAAACTAATTAAGAAACTTGTTTCATTGGCTCATTTGCATGTGTATTCATTTAAAAGCAACTTCAAGACCCAGGTTTCACCTAACTCGTTGTGAAAGCAGTTGTTGCTTCAAGTTTGAAAGGTAATTAAGATTCTTGTTTGTTTGGCTGCCATGCCCTTGCTTTCACTCACATGTCAACACACAGCTTTTACCTAAGTCTGAGCCAATGCAGTGGTTTCTTCACTTTAAAATTTTAAATAAAGTTTGTCTTTTATTTGCTGCTATGCTGTGTTTTCCCTGAAATTCATCTTCAAAACACAGGTTCCCCATAAGGGCCTGGGAATGCAGCAGTTAATTCAAATTTGAAAGTTAAGAAAAACACTTGGTTGTTTGGCTGCTATGCCCTTGCTTTCACTGATTATCAATGTAAAAACACTGCTTTTATTTAATACTATGCCAAAACACTGGCTTCTTCAGTTTTGAAAACTAAGCAATATAATCATTACATTGGCAGCTATGCACTTGTTTTCACTTACAACGAAAGTCAAAACCCTGCTTTCACTATGCCAAAGCTGCCAGTTCATCACTTTCAAAATCTAAGTAAGGTTCTTGCTTCTTACAATGCTAGACAAGTGTTTTCAATTACAATTAACTTGAAACACACCTTTTCCTAACATTGCCTGAATGCATTGAGTTCTTTGCTATAGAAAACAAAAAAAAAACTTGTTTCATTGACTGATTTCCATGTGTATTCATTTACAAACAACTTCAAGACACTGGTTTCACTTAACTCTCTGTGAATGCAGTAGTTACTTCCAGTTTCAAAGGTATGTGAGATCCTTCTTTGTTTGGCTGCTGTGCCCTTGCTTTCACTCACATGTCATCACACAGCTTTTGCCGAACCCTACTAAGCCAAAGCAGTGGTTTCTTCAGTTTACAAATTTAATTCATATTTCTTTTTATATGCTGCTATGCTGGTGTTTTCACTTAAATTCATCTTCAAAACCCTGTTTTCACATAACAGGCTGTGAATGCACAGTTAATTCAACTTTGAAAATTAATTAAGTAACTTGCTTTTTTGGCTGTTATGAGGTTGCTTTCACTCATTATCAATGTAAAAACACTGCTTTTACCTAATACTATGCCAAAGCACTGGTTTCTTCAATTTTCAAAACTAAGCAACATAAAATTACATGGGCAGCTATGCACTTCTTTTCAATTTCAATAAATGTCAAAACACCGCTTACACTATGCCAAATCTGCCGGTTCCTCCCTTTCAAAATCTAAGTATTACTCTTGTTTCTTACAATGTTATACAGGTGTTTTCAAGTACAATCAACTTGAAAACACAGCTTTTGCCTAACATTGGCTGAATGCATTGAGTTCTTTGCTTCAGAAAACCAAAAAAATCTTGTTTCATTGGCTGATTTGCATGGGAATTCATTAAAAAAAAACTTCAAGACACTGGTATTATTTAACTCTCTGTGAAATCAGTAGTTACTTCAAGTTTGAAAGGTGAGTAAGATTCTTCTTTGCTTGTCAGCTATTCCCTTCTTTCACTCACATGTCAACACACGGCTTTTGCATAAGGGTAAGCCAATGCAGGCATTTCTTCAATTTCTTAACTAAAAAAGATTTTTCTTTTATTTTTGACCATGCCTGTGTTTACACTTAAATTCATCTTCAAAACACTCTTTTCCTGTGACAGGCTGTGAATGCAGCAGTTAATTCAACTTTGAATGTTAAGTAAAATGCTTGTTTGTTTGGCTGCTATGCATTTGCTTTCACTGATTATCAATGTTACAACACTGCTTTTACTTAATACTATCCCAAACCAGTGGTTTTTTCAGTTTCCAAACTAAGGAATATACTCATTACGTTGGCATCTATGCACTTGTTTTCACTTACAATGAAAGTAAAATCACAGCTTTCTCTATGCCAAGTCTGCTGGTTCCACTCTTCAGAAATCTAAGTAAGATTCTCGTTTATTACCATGCTATGCATGTGTTTTCAACTACAATCAACTGGAGAGCACTGCTTTTCCCTAATGTTGGCTGAATGCTTTGAGTTCTTTGCTTTAGAAAACCAAAAAAGAAACTTGTTTCTTTGGCTGATTTGCATATGTATTCATTTTCCATCAACGTCATGACACTGGTTTCACCTATCTCTCTGTGAATGCACTAGTTAATTCAAGTTGAAAAGTAAGAAAGATTTTTCTTTGCTTGGCTGCTATGCCCTTGCTTTCACTCACTGGTCAACACACAGCTTTTACCTATGGTTAAGCCAATGCATTGGTTTCTTCACAATACAAAACTGAATAAGTTTTGTGTTTCATTTGATGCCATGCCTGTGCTTTCATTTAAATTCATGTTCAAATCCCTGGTTTTCCTTAACAGACTGTGAATGCAGCAGTTAATTCAACTTTGAAAGTTATGTAAGATATTTATTTGTTTGGCTGCTGTACGCTTGCTTTCACTGATTAACAATGCAAAAATACCGCTTTTACCTAATGCTTTGCCAAAACACTGGTTTCTTCAGTTTTCAAAACTAAACAATGTACTCCTTACATTGGCACCTGTTCACTTGTAATCACTTACAACGAATGACCAAACACCGCTTTTACTCTGCCAAAGCTGCCAGTTCCTCACTTTTGAAATCAAAGTAAGATTCTTGTTTCTTAAACTGCTATACATATGTTTTCCATTACAATCAACTTGAAAACACTGCTTTTCCCTAATGTTGGCTGATTGTATTGAGTCCTTTGCTTCAGAAATCCAAAAAGAAACTATTTTCATTGGCTTATTTGCAGGTATATTCACTTGAATTCAATTTCAAGGCACTGATTTCTCCTAACTCTCTGTGAATGCAGTAGTTACTTAAAGTTTGAAAGGTAAGTAAAGTTCTTGTTTGTTTGGCTCCTATGTCCTTGCTTTCACCCCATCTTTGCATATGGTTTTTACCTAATGATAAGCCAAGGCAGTGTTTTCTTCACTTTACAATCCTAAATAAGATTTGTTTTTATTTGCTGCTATACATGTGTTTATACTTAAATTCATCATCAAAACACTGGTTTCCCTTAACCGGCTGTGAATGCAGCAGTTAATTCAACTTTGAATATTAAGTAAAATACTTGTTTTTTTTGGCTGCTATGCACTTACTTTCAATCATTATCAATGTAAAAACACTGCTTTTACATAATACTATGCCAAAACTCTGGTTTCTTCAGTTTTCAATACTAAGCAATATACTCATTACATAGGCAGCTTTGCACTTCTTTTCACTTACAGTGAATGTCAAAACACTGCTTTTATTTTGCCAATGCTGCCAGTCTCTCACTTTGGAAATCTAAGTAAGATTTTTGTTTCTTACAATGCTATACATGTGTTTTCAATTACAATCTACTTGAAAACACTGCTATTTCCTAACGTTGTCTCAATGTATTGAGTAATTTGCTTTAGAAAACCAAAAAAGAAACTTGTTTCTTTAGCTTATTTGCATGTGTATTCATTTACAATCAACTTCAAGATGGTGGTTTCACCTAACTCTTTGTGAATGTAGTAGTTAATTGAAGTTTGAAAGGTAAGTAATATTCTTGTTTTTTTGGCGGCTATGCTCTTGCTTTCAATCACACGTCAAATCATGGCTTTTACCTAAGGCTAAGCAAATGCAGTGGTTTCTTCACTTTACAAAAGTAAAAAAGTTTTGAGTTTTATTTCATGTTAAGCTTTTGTTTTCATTTAAATTCATGTTCAAAACCTGATTTCAACTAACAGGATGTGAATGCAGAAGTTATTTCTGCTTTGAAATTTAAGTAATATACTTATTTCTCTGTCTGCTGTGCACTTGCTTTCACTCATTATCAATGAAAAAACCCTGCTTTTACCTAATGCTATGCCAAAACACTGTTTTCCTCAGTTTTCAAAACAAACAATATACTCCTTGCATTGGCAGTTATTCACTGGTTATCACTTACAATTAATATCAAACCACGGCTTTCAATCTTCCAAAGGTGATGGTTCCTCACATTTGAAAACTAAGTAAGATTCTTGTTTCTTACAAAGTTAAGCATGTTTTTCAATTACAAT
>JAQZBX010085962.1:0-13056 GCA_029593785.1 Cabassous unicinctus | reverse complement strand
TGTGGTAGAAAGGGAGGGAAAGTTCTTGTCCTAGAGGAGCTTCCACGATGTTGATCATGAAATCGTTAAACAGGATCACCCCCCTCAGCTGCAATTATGGGAATGGGGCATTTAATGTTGTTGCCTGAAATTGTTATAGCATCGGTTTTTCTGTGGAATGGGAAAGGAAATTCCATTTTCAGCCTAATCAAAAAGTAATTCCTCTCTAGGTCCAAGGTAGGCCACAAGAGGCCTCATTTCCACTCCTCCTTTTGGAACCCTACCCAGCTTCCGTGGGGACATGCCCAGGCTAGCCTGCTGGAGGATGAGAGACTACACGGAACAAGGGAAAGACATCCCTGCTGAGGCCATCTCAGGTCAGTCTGTTCCCAGTTAACCTGTGCGCTAATTGGCAGCTGACCAAAGATCCATGAGTGAGACCAGCTGAGACCAGAATCCTAGCCCAAATTGCTGACCCATATAATTATGAGCTGGTTTCACTCACTGAGTTATGAAGTTTGTTGTTACACAGCAAAAGCTAAATAGTACACTCTGCTAGGGGGGCCTGGTCACATCACGTTTCATAACTATCTCAATTTCACTTGATTTTGAGACAAACTTTGGAGCAGTCCATTTCTTTCCTGGCATCCTTAGCTTCTCTAGCATAGTGCCTTGGTGCATTGGTTGAGGGTGTGGGCACCGTAGTCATAGATGTGGGCCTGAATCTAGGGTCTTCCATTTACTAGCCGCGTAACCTTGGGAAAGTCACTTGCCTCTATCTGAACCTTATTTTCTCATCTGTAAAACATGGAAAATAATATCACCCATTTTGATGCTTCTGGTTGCTTATCTAATATCCATTCCTGGTCCCTGTACTTTCTTCCCAACAGAACCCTGGTTTTATTCAGGTGTTTATCGTTTTCTACATATCAGTCAGGAGATGATTCCTTCTTGTCACATCTAATCTTGGAAAGTCCATTACCCTTGTCACTGATGGTTTTAAGGATGGTTATATGATTAAATTTTTACTGATGAGACACAAGAGGGAAATACGCTTTATGGAGGAGCTTCTGGGAAAGATTTCTTCACTTCTCAACAGAAGCCAGAGGAAGAGATGATCCGTTTCTCCTTCTGAAGATTGCTTGGTCTGGATGTGAGGCCTGGAGCTATAGCAGTCATCTTGTGGTCATGGAAGGGGTTACTTGAGGGCAAAACCAAAGCCCTGAGGAAGGCAGAGGTGTGGGATGGAAAGGACCTGATTCCCTGAACTCATCACTAGACCAATTAAATGCCAACCATGAAGCTACTTGTTATATGAGATAATAAATCTCCTTTATTTTTTAAGTCTGTTGGAGTCAGATTTTCTGTTCCTTGCTAACCAAAGTATACTAAATGATATATCCTGTAGCTCCCTGGTCTGCTGTGTCTCTTATTGTTTCTCTTCTGTGTCTCTTTGTTGTGTCATCTTGCTGCTCCGGCTCTCCGCGCAGGCCAGCACCCTGCACTGGCCAGCTCGCCTTTCACCAGAAGGCCCCGGGAATCAAACCCTGGACCTCCTATATGGTAGATGGGAGCCCAATCGCTTGAGCCACATTCATTTCCCTCCAGGAATACATTTAAACATTTGGTAAATACTATATGACATTGTTTTATAATATCTTGAAATTCATTGAGTTCTCTCCTAATGAAGTGTAGAGGGAGTTTGCTTCTTCTTATATGTGGAAGGATATCAATTAAAGTAACACTTTTGACTGATTAAAAATTAATTTATTATTGTGGTAAAATATATATAATGCAAAAATAATTTTAAGCATTTTAAGTGTACAATACTTTGACATTAAGTAAATTGACAATATTGCATAACTTTCACCACTCTCTATTCCTAGACTAGTCTCATCAACCTAAACCAAAACTTATACTCATTTAGCAATAACTCCTCATTCCCCCATCCCCTCATACCTTGTAACCACTATTCTGCTTTCTGTCTCTATGAATTAGCTTATTCTAAATATTTCATATAAGAGAAATCATATATTTGTCCTTTTGTGTCCGGCTTATTTCATTCAATATTGTATCTTCAAAGTTCATCCATGTTGTAGCATGTACCAGCACTTTTTTCTTTTTTACAGCTGAATAATATTCCATTGTACAACTATACTACTTTTTGTTTATCCATTCATCTGTTGATGGGCTTGTGAGTTGCTCCCACCTTTTGGCTATTGTGAATAATGCTGCTATGAACATTGGCATACAAGTATCTGTTTGAGTTCCTGTTTTCAATTCTTTGGGGTATACACCTAGGAGTGGGATTGCCAGCTGGGTCATATGGTATAGATTCTATGATCAACATTTTGAGGAATGGCCAAAATGTTTTTCACAGCAATGACTGCCTTTTAAGATGTCCGAAAATAGCCTATTTCTCTTCACTGAGAGGGAGTTGAACAAGGTAGATGATCTCTAGATCAGTCAATGATCTATAATCAAATTAAAACAACATAACTCTAAGTAGTACAGTAACAAACACATTCACACTATAGATAACTTATTAATCAAGTAATAAATTATATTATGTAAAAGGCTCATATTAGATCCCTTCTCATTTTGACAAGGCAGACGGGAAAGCAGGTGCCTACTGAGTGTCTGAAGGTGAGCAGAAACTGATCCCAATGGAACAATGGGGACATTACCTGAAAGATGAGAACCTTGAGTCCTTTGGCACAGGAGTAGCAGAGGAGAGGAAATGGAGCTGACGAGGTGGGCAGCAGCCTGATGATGCCAGGAATGCCACACTAAGCTGTTTGGACTGGATCCTAAAGGCAACCAACAGCCACGGAAGAATTTTTAGCAAAAGTTTCACGTTGACCCATCAGTACACAAGCCATGTTGATCTCATTCTGGCCCATATTCTCTGCATTACCCATACAGACTGCATCATACAAATCTTTCCACATCCCTGCCCATCCCATTCTTCAAGAATCGTGTTGTAGCTACTACAGTTTTATTTTGAGGATGATTGGATATGACTTTTTTTTGAGTCTGTTCATTTTGCTCAGTTGTCCAAAGCAGTTGCAGTGGAGTGAAGCGCCCGCTCCCCCGAGGCTGAGGCTGCTACCTCATCCTGAAAAGATGTGCTCCTTAACCATACAGCTTACAGCAAAGCATGCACAGATAACTTTTCAAACATTTAATTGTAATACTTCCCTGCTTAAATCACCAAGTTGGCTTTGGAAAGAACACAATCTCTTCAAATTACATCCTCCTTTAACTCAAAATTCACAATGTAACAGGCCAGTTTGTATACTTAAGACATTTGAAAATACATAGGCAAATAAAAATGGCCTAGATTTACATGATTTTCTTTTAAATAAAAGCACAGTATTATAAATGGATTGAATAATGAAAATCAGCTGTGCAATCAATGTGCTGTTACCTGGGTAGTGTGTGGGAGGGACTTAGGGGGTCATCTAGTCTGACTTTCTACTGGATACATGAGTCTGCTGTCCAGATCTGTCCAATCCTAACATTTTGGCACAACACAGGCTGGTCAATTTAAGGCAAACCTGGTAGGCAGGGTAGGGGCTGGATGAAGGTTTTGGCAACAGACCTTCCTACTCTCATGAGGGTGTGGTGGGTGCTATTGAATGAGCTGCAGAAATTGGTTGGAGAACTGGGTGGGTAAGGCAAGGTCTGAAGGGTGATTCAGGCAAAGTTTGGCACTGGGTAGAGCAGAGAGTCCACTGGTGGAGAATCTGGTTGATGGTGACCACTAGCTTCAGAGTTTTGAATTTTCTAGTAGCCCCAATGAAAAAAGTAAAAAGAAATGGGTCAAATCAACTTTCATACTACATTTTATTTAATCTGATATATTCTAAATATTTTCATTTCAATATGTCAGCAGTATGAAAAATATAAAGATATTTTGCCTTCTTTTTTCCATACTAAGTCTTTGAAATCCATTGTGTGTTTTATATTTACATCACATCACTAGCCGTATTTCACGTGCTCAGTAGTCCTATGTATTTGACAGTCTTGCTCTAGATTCCAGAAGTGCTGTCCCTGGATGGTGGGATCCAACAGGCTGGGTTGCAGATGAAACTCCAGTTCTGAAAAAGAATACAGGGAAGCGGGTGTGGCTCAATGGATAGAGCTCCCGTTTACCATATGGGAGGCCCCAGGTTCGCTTCCCGGGGCCTCCTTGTGAGGGCAGGCCGGCCTGTGCGGCACGGTGGGCTGATGCAGCAGGACCTCACAGCAAGGGGGAGATAAGCAGACACGGAAGAAACGCACAGCAAATGGACACAGTAAAACACAAGCAGCAAGGGGGGGGGGATAAATAAATAAATAAATAAATCTTTAAAAAAAAAAAAAAGAATACAAGCAGAAGCAAGGCAGACAAAGGGGGAAGGGAATAGGACAAGAGGTTCTGCCTGGAGACACAGTGAATGCAGGGAACATAGGCCTCTTTAACTTGCTTAAGTAGGGAGTGCGGTGGTTATTCCACATAGTGAGAGCTCTTGAAAATGAAGTGTAAGAAGTGTACCTGGGCCAGGAGTACTGACAGGAAGTTTGTCAGACAATGACTCCGTTTGTCTTCCTCTTTAGGGTTACAAAGCCTCTTATCTAACTTCTCTCTGTCTGCAGGCTCATTTCCTCTTTTATCTACTTGAACTTAGTTCACTATAGCCTTAAAATGGCTTCCTCAACTCCTAACACTCTGACCTCTCAACTCAATTCCCCAGAATAGCTCAATCTCACAATGTTTTCATTTCAGGGTCCACGGAGAAGAAATCTGATTGGCCTACTTGGTTAACTGTCTTTTGGTTCGAATCAGCTGTGGCTAAGCTCACCTAACACAAACTTGGTTACCCAGGCTCATGCTTTGTGTAGGGACAGTGATTCTCAAAGTGGGTTCTCTGGCCTAACAGCATGTTTATCACCTGGGAACTTGTTAGAAAAGCAAATTCATGGACCCCACCCCAACCTACTGAATCAGAAACTCTGGGGATGGAGCCCAGTTAACTGTGTTAGAGCAACAGGTAAGGGCAGATTTCCTCAAAAGGGGCTGTGGTCAAGGACTACCATCTCAGTACTCTAAGGTAGAGGGCAAGAAGGCAAGAGAGAAGGCAAGTGGCATGGGGGAGCCCAGACCCAGAGACACAGGTCTGGATCAGTGTGGACCAGGTCTGATGGGAGGGGGTCAGGGAAGGGGTCATGGGGAACAGTTTGGAATGTGACTTAATCCTAAACCCTGTCAGGATGGGATTGTACATGAGGGTTTTAGTGAACCTAATTTTAAGTTTGACAACAGCAAGTACAGGGGGGCTGCTTACCAGTTATAAGCTGATTTGGAGAAAGCTACAACTAAATATTAAATTCACTTAAATTCAAGATATTAAAAAAATGAAAGAGTTGAATTTTAAGCAATGGTGTAAACTGTTGAGTACCTGATGTTTGCTTTTCCATGGCATAAAAACAATATTAAATTTGAAATTTATATTACAAAAATAGCTTCACAGGAGTACCATTATAAACATAACCTCACCTCAGATTTTTTTCCTTCTTCCCCCACCCCCCGGCTTGCTGTCTGTGTCCATTCGCTGGGTGATTGTGTCTGTTTCTTGCCTTCTCATTTTTCTCCTCCAGGCTTCACAGGGGTTCGATCCTAGGGACCTCCAATGTGGGAGAGAGGCACCCGGTCACTTGTGCCACCTCATTTCCTGGTTTCTGGTACATCTCGCCTTGACCCTCCCCTGCATCTCTCTTTTGTAGCGTCATCATCTTGCTGCGTGGTACACTGAGTGGGCCCGGCTCTCCTACTCGCCTTTTTACCAGGAGGTCCTAGGGATCGAACCTTGGTCTTCCCATATGGTAGACGGATGCCCAATCACTTGAGCCACATCTGCTTCCCACAGACAAATTTTTTATTACTGTAGACAACTCTTCTTTGTAAAAATGTATTAATGGATGGAGCAGAAAAAAAAAAAAAGTCACTACAGATGGTAAGAATTTTCTTGGAAAGTCACATCAAATTTAACTTTAGCCTTGGAAAACAAACACATGTTTAAAACAAAAAGTTTAAAAAATATTCCTATAATCGGTCATAGGTTTTCATCTATGGTCTAGGACACCATACAAAGAGTAAAACTCTGACTAGCAAAATATGCTAATGAAAGAGTTTAAAACTTTTGCTCAAAAATGCTATTATGTGGGAAACGGATGTGGCTCAAGCGATTGGGCTCCCATCTACCATATAGGAGGTCCAGGGTTTGATTCTCAGGGCCTCCTGGTGAAGGCAAGCTGGCCCATGAGAAGTGCTGGCCCGAGCAGAGAGCTGGCACAGCAAGATGACTCAACAAAAAGAGACAGAGAAGACACAATAAGAGATGCAGCCAGCCAGGTTGCTGAGGTGGCGCAAGACCTCCAGAAGGTCCCAGGATCGGTTCTCGGTGCCTCCTAAAGAGAAGACAAGCAGACATAGAAGAATACACAGCGAATGGACATAGACAGCAGACAGTGAGTGCAAAAACAACAGGGGGTGGGGGGGTGGGGGAAGGGGGGAGGGGAGAAATAAATAAATCTTAAAAAAATGCTATTATATGAATTGTTGTTACACCATTTTCATTGGAAGGTTCTATTAAGTGACATTTATGGAAAAGACATGTTAGTAGTAGAAATAGGTGGAGACAGTATATTTGAGACAGATGCTTAAAACAATGATTCAATAAAAGTGTCCAAATCTATGGAGAGCAAATTAGAAATCATAAGGGAATAAAAAAGTCTTTGAAAAGATTTTTTGCAATTCCCATACCCATCAGAGGCATGTACAGGTAAAATTTACATTGAAAGTAGATTTCTATTTTAGGAGGAAAGTAAAGGGTGAATTCCCTAAGAATTGTTTTCCTCCCCATTTTCTCGAAAATATATCTAAGAGTATTTCCATGATAAAGACAATGCTATCAAGAAATGCTGAAATTTAATCTAATGCAAGTTTTGCTTCCCCTAACGGTATGATTTAGGATAGTGCACTTTTTCTCAAAGTGTGATACCAGGACCAGCCTCATCTGCATCACCTGGGAACTTGTTACATATGCAAATTACTCAGGCACCACCCAAGACCAACTCAATCAGAAATTTTAGGGGTGGAACCTAAAATCTGTGTTTAACAAACTCTCCAGCTGATTCTGATGCACTGAGTGTGAGAATCACTGGGATAGTGGTTCCCAAACTTGTCTGGGTACGAATCCCCTATGGAGCTTTTTATAAATACGCCTCAGCGTGACCCACTGGAAATTGATTCCGTAGGTCTGAGTTGAGCCTGGGTACCTGTATTTTCAACAGACTCCATTTGGGAGCCATTGGTTAAAAAGTGTCACTAAACAAATCCAATCCAGTTTGTAATAAGAGCCTTCCGCACTTTTCTTTTTTCTTTTTGGAAAAAGTCTCTTTCACTATAGTAACTAGTAAATTTTTTTCCTTTTCAGTATCTTCAAGGTCTTGTACCGTAAGTGCTTGGTACATAGGAGTGCAATAAATGTTGGCTGAAGGAATGAAAGGTAATATTTTGCTGTGTAGTTACAGAATGGCCCTATCTTCATGTCCAATGCTATTTTCCTTTTTTTGAAGCAGCTTTTTATGTAAGATTCTCAATCTCCACCCATCCCAGTTCATTTTCTTCTTTGTCCTTCTCAAGTTCCTCCTGTGATTTTGGTAGTTCCGTGCATATTTTTATTGCAATGCACACTTTAAACATGCCCCAGAGGGGGAAAACATAAATACATTTATTTTATTTCTCTGCCCCCCCTTGTTGTTTGAGCCCTCTGTGTCCGTTCATTGTGTGCTCTTCTATTTTAGGAGGCACCCGGGACCCAACCCAGGACCTCCCATGTGAGAGGGCGGTGCCCAATTGCTTGAGCCACCTCCACTCCCAGCTTAGTGTCTCTCATTGTTTCTTTGTTGTATCTCTTTGTTGCTTCAGCTCGTTGGGTCAGCTCCCTGTGCCAGCCTATTGTGCCAGCTTGCTGTCTTGCTTGTCTTCTTTAGGAGGCATGGGGAACCGAACTGGGGACATCCCATATGGGCATCCAACTGCTTGAGCCACATCCACTTCCCTAAACATATTTTTTAAAAAGTGTTCTGACATTATGCCCAATAATCTTTTTTTCCCCCCAATAATTTCGAGTCTGGCCCTGGAAATAGCTGAGGCCACTGAGTTGCGAGATGCATTTAAAATAACTTTCCAATTAGAGCTAATCCATTTTATTTTGCCATTTATTTGACATCAGTTGAAACATTTTTAATTTTAGTTTTATTCAGTATTTAAAATCAATGTCAAATAATATTTAACATGGTTTTAAAGTATTATTCTTATCTAAATCTTTTGTTTTAAAAATAGGATTTAAATTTACACAGGCAAGCTTAAACAGAGTCCTCCTTTGCACATTAGCATGTATATATTTTTCTGTGCTGTCACTGTCACATTTACTGTGAATGTACTGCTTTAAACTTCACAATATGTTACATCTCCCTTGGCTCCCCCATCTGGTTCTGAAATCCTAACTTCTATCAT
Organism: Cabassous unicinctus; assembly: GCA_029593785.1. Classification (NCBI taxonomy): domain Eukaryota; kingdom Metazoa; phylum Chordata; class Mammalia; order Cingulata; family Chlamyphoridae; genus Cabassous; species Cabassous unicinctus. The sequence continues at coordinate 4,511 of JAQZBX010085962.1, read as the reverse complement.
TTAATACAAATTATGCTAGTGGGTGGTTGGAACAAAGTGTGTCATAAGAATAAGGCAAATGCGTACGTACACATCAATTTGCTAAGTTTTATTGCCATTATTCAGCCTCTTAAATTGTGATAGCAGTTAGTCAAAAGGTCCCTTCAGATCTGTATCACAAAAAGGAATTTCTAAAGGACCTTGTTCACTGTTTTTCCCATAGTAGGCACTCAATATTTGTAGAATGAATTTCTAGCACTCACTGTCCCTTGTGTTTCTAGCTCGACTTCTAGAACTTTATATAATTATTTGGATCACTTTAAACGGAGGGGTGTATCCAGACTGATGAGATGTCTTGGAGGTAACTTTATCTGGACAATGAAGTGACTTCACTGGTGAATTAAAAGCAGTGACTGACACTGAATTAGGATTAAAATGTATTAGACTTTACCAAATATTTAAAATTGTATAAATGATACAGCAGTTTAAGGAAAATTAACAAAGCATGCAAAAAATCCCCTCACAGTCACTCTTGCAGATACAGATACAACTTTTTACTCTGCTTTTAAATTTTGCATTATTTGTAAACTTTTCCATATTATATGATCTTCATAATTGCTATTTAATCGCTGCATAAAATCTATCTTGTTGATTTAATACAATTCACCATTAGGCTGTTCCCTCATCCTCTTTCATTTATTAACAGAACTTTGCAAAGAACATCTTCTGTATAGTCTTTGCTTTTTCTTCAGAATTATTTTTCAAGAACAAATTCCTAAGAGTGCAATTATGCGGTCAAAGGGAAAGGTACACACTTTTATTTCATTTTCTATTTTATCCTCCTGAGGAAATTCAGCACTATGTGAAAAGCTTTTCATACATTGCTCTCCAAGCTTTATCTTGTTAACAGTCCTTTAAGGCATTACCATCCTCCCATCCTTGATCTGTAACTGGGAAAAAAGCCGGAGCAGGCAGGTAACCTGATCTTGTCCACCAGGTAAGTCCAGGATGGCGGCGGCGATTTGTTGGAACCCTCAGTGAGGGAATAAAGGTCTTTTCCGTCGCCTGGAGGACGCTAAATTTCCGGAGAGAACTCCCGGCTCTAACCTTGCTCTTCCCAGTCTCTCAAAGAGCGGTGGGCGTCTAATAAATGCAGTCTGCGCGGACAAAAAGCTCTCCCTTAAGGGGGCTGGACACTAAGTTCCCTCTTGGTGTCACAGAGCTGCCGCCACCAACACTTTGGTCCTTTGTCCGCTCGCTCCTCAAATTCTGCGTGCGACCCTCCGGTACCCCCTTTACCAGTCCCTCCCACCCCCCAGCTGGAAGACCGCGTGTCTCCCTACGCACCCCCTCCCAGACAGCGGCGCCCAGGCCGAGCCGGGCTCACCCTCAGCGCGGGCCCCGCCCCGCTCGCAGGCCCCGCCTCCCGCCTCCTCCCCGCCCCCCGGAGCCGACTAGTGGCGGCGGCTGCCCCAGGACTGGGTTCCCTCAGACAAGAGGGCGGGTGGAGGAGGAAGCGGCTGAGCCCCGAACTCTGCTCCGGCCCCGCCGAGCATCGCCCGCCTCGGCCGACCAGCCCCATCGGGCCCTGGGCCTCGCGGAGCCGAGAGGAGGGAGAGGCCGGAGGCGGCTGCTTGGAGGCGCGGGCGGAGGCGGCCCGGCCGGCCGCGGCTACCGCTTTGTTGTGCTGCCGGGGCCCAAGGAAGGAGAAGTGGGAGGAGGGGGGGAGCTCGGCGTCCCGCTCCCTCCGCGGCTCATGGCGACGACGTTCGGCACATCCGGGACCCTCCGGCCGTGGCGGTCGCGGTGCCGGCTGCTCCGGCCCCAGCCTCGGCGGCTGTGGTGACTCCGCCGCTCCTCGCCGTCGCCCTCGCCCCGCCTGCCGCCGGCCCGGGGCCCCGCGCCTGCGGCGGAAGCCCTGCCGCTGCCCCCGCCGCCGAGGACATGTCTAACCCCGGGGGCCGGAGGAACGGGCCCGTCAAGCTGCGCCTGACAGGTGAGGGAGGGGCAGCCGCGGGGTGGGCGAGCCGGCGGGGGGTGCCTGTGGCCTTGCGAAGGGCCAGGCTCGCGGTCAGTGGTGCTTTGGGGGACCGGGGCGTGGGAAGGCCTAGATCAGGGAGAGTAATTGGAAGAACCACTCGCTCTTGTTTGTAAATTCTTTAAAAAGCCCAGGGCGAAGGGGAGGGGGGGCTCTTTTGTAGAGGGGAGCGGTAAGCCGGTTTGGATTCCTTGCGAATTTGAGGTCGAAAAGTCTTGGCTCAGGAGCCGGGCGCTCTCTCCCTGGGCCTCGGGGAGCGGCCTTTCGGCTGCTGCCCAGGTGGGGTCGTTGAGGGGATGAGGAGCTCCTGTGGCGGGGATTATTGAATCCGGTTGCTGACTGCGCGCAGTAAACACTCCTTAAAGATGGAGCGCTGAACGGGGAGGGTGTGTGTGTGTGTGTTCCCTGGCTAACTTGTACACCCTCCTGCCCGCGTGTAAACTCTTTACTCTCTGCTGCCAGTCACAGCAGCCGCTGCCACAAACCTTAAATGAACGTCTTTGGGAGGGAAGGAGGCTGAGGTTGACTTTTCCCGAGTGCTTGCTCGATCCGACGACTCGTGCTCATTAAGCTGTGTGTTTTGGAAGGTTTGTAGATGTTTTGGGTTGTTCCTTGTAGGCCGCAGAACTTGTGTCTCACTTCCAATTGTAGACCTGCTTTAAAAACTCTTTAGATTTTTTTCCCTAAGAATGCATCCATACACACTTTCAAGAGAACTTTCACACTACCCCTCCCCCTTCCTTTTCTAAAGATCGCCAAAGGAAAGAATGTCGGGAGGGGTTGCTAGATACTTTTTTTTTTTTTTTTTTAAAGTGATTCCAGGTGCATTAAAAAGTTAACATTAAACATTTTGTTTACAGCGCCATTTTTGGTATTCTTGTATCACCCTATTTTAAGGAAAAAATAATTTTAGTTTAAAAAGTGTAATTGAAATCAGTGTAGTTAGCCTAGTCCATCATTCACCATTAATAAATTATCCACGTTTATATTCCTGTGTGTGGTGAGAAAGATGGTTTTCCTTACAGGACTTGTGTGTGTAAGACTAAATTACTGGGGAGCGGATGTGGATCAAGCGGTTGAGTGCCCGCCTCCCACACGAGAGGTCCGGGTTCGGTTCCGTGCCTCCTGGAAAAAAAACAACAAGCAGAACTAACGAAGATACCAATCCAGATGTTTGTCTAGCTAGACTTTTGAGATATATTTGGACTAATTTTGTAATCGAATACTTGTGTGTCACATCCCAGAAAATTGGCTGAACTTTGTAGATTAAGACTAACTTGGTGAATTTGGTATTTGAGAAATAAGCCTGAATGCAGGTTGGCCGCAGTTTTTATAATATACTACTTTCATGACAGTTTTACTTTCCCTAGGGAAAATTGCAAAGAATCATTAACTGAGTGGTTCTTAATGGAAAACCTGGATTGGGGATTCATGCCTCCCCGCTTTCCTCCCATTCAGTTTCCTTAGGCAATGGAAACTTTTAAAGGTATCATGGTTGTAGAGTTTATCTACTGCTGCTCCCTGTCTGGAGTCAAGCCTGTGCCTATGATTATAGAAGGAACCTGTGACTCCAGGTGTGCTTTAAAAAGCATCAGAAATAGATTCTTGGCCATTTATCCTTTTAGACCAAGGGTTCTTAACCTTTTTTTGTTCCACGGACCCTTTTGCCAGTCAGGTGAAAACCACGGACCCCTTACCTAAGTCCACACTATAATGTGTATTATTTCATAAATATATCATGCCTGCACCAACAGGTCCCCACAAGAATAATGTTTTTGTTTTTTTTTTTTTAATTTAAATTCAAGCTCACAGACCCTTTGTTAAAAATCTCTGCTTTAGACTGTATCCATATAGAGAGAATGAGGGAGAAAACAGGGATTTTGATTTTCTGGAGATAAAGTGAGTTTGAGGTTTTTAATCTGAATCAGTAGATCTTTAAGTGTTGTTCTGTGGTTTCCTTACTAAATATAATACGTTAGAAAGATTCTTGGGTAAAGTTTATCAGGAGGCAAAATTACACTTAATTTAGGGGCGGCGAGAGGGAGCAGCAGAATAAATTTACAGAGTAATTTTTTGTATTTAGATTTTTCTGGGGAATTTTAAGTACCCTGTGTCTTTGACTATTCCCCTCAATTGTTTGAGGTATTCTTAATTTCTTAAGACCTGTTGGGAATTTATCTCCTTATAGTTTTCTCTTAAAATTTGACAAAGTTTAAAAACATTGTTCTCTCCACTTTTGTTACATATGGTGGATTCTCTTCTGTTTTACTCGGAAAGTTAACATATATATATTTTCCATTTTTGTTCATATTTATAAATTGGAAGGTATAAATTTTAACAAATAGATCTCAAGAACTGGATTCAATTAGCAGCTTTTCAGGACATAAACATTAAAGGTTTAGATGGAAAAGATTGTTTTGACTGACTGGATAAATGACAGGGCTGTATTTGATGTGTGTCCAGGAATTGGTCTGGAGTTGGTGCCCAACTTCTC
>JAQZBX010085961.1:0-13058 GCA_029593785.1 Cabassous unicinctus | reverse complement strand
AGGTGCCTGTTGTTTATGTGCTATGATTTCAAAGGCCACAGAAGAAAAGACCATTCAGTAACTCCATTGAATGAGTGGGAACCTCTTCAGCCCCCAAATTACCTTCCCCTTTGTTCAGGCCCAACCCCTGGCCCTGTGGCTGTGAACCTATTTGTAAATAGGACCTGTGAAAAGATGTTATTAGATAAGGTGTGTCCAAACCACATGAGGGTGGGCCTTAATCAATATGATTGAAGTCCTTGTAATCAAAGAAAACTGGACACAGAAAGGGAGGCCACAGGGAGCGGCCAGAAGAGAAAGAAGTCACTGACGTGTATAGTGCCATGTGACAGAAAAGCCAAGGAACCCCAAAGATTGCAGGCCAGCCAGAAGATACTGAGCCTCAGAGGAAGCAAGCCTTCTAGCCTCTGAAACCATGAGCCAATAAATTCCTTGCTGTTAAGCCAACCTTTGGTATATCATTTGTTTTAGCAGCCTGGAAACTAAAACACTCTTGATCCAGCTATAGGCTTTAAATACAAATAATATTCACTACTTTTTTATCTGCTAAATGTAAGATGTTTACCCTGAAAAGTTCACACTTCCCTAAATCACACAGCAAACAATTCAATTCATCTAATTTAATATACATTTATTATCTCTTTCTACATTTGGGGATGAAAGGGCTACCTAAAGCTCCAGCTAATAGCCTAAAAATCTTAAGGATTTTTGTGTATCCCAACTAAGCTGCTTACTAGCTGTGTGACTTTGGGCAAGTTAGTGAACCTCTCTGATCCTGTCTTGCTCATATGTAAAATGAGGATAATAATTCCCACTCACAGGGCTGCTGTGAGGATGGATTAATGTCTGGACTTTGCACAAATCCACCCGTCGTCAGGACTTGATGAGGGACAATTTTATTATCGTTTTGTTGTGGTGCTTTTTGTATTTGTTCTTGTCATTGTAATGACTCCTGAAAAAACTTCCCTGAGATATCAGCAGTGATTAACTCCCTGGGCCAAATTACTTCAGCAGTCATCTAGCTGGATTTTGAGGGATCGGTACAGAAGAAAGAGAAGTTTTCATGCTATGATGTGAACTTGGGAAGGAAAGTGGAGAAAGCCAGCAGTTGACTATGCTGAAACGTACCAGGGAAGAAACAGGGCCACTGGGCATTAGGGAGATTCCAGGTGTTAGGGCAAAGTAGACTCTTCCAGAAGGGCCAGAGGTCACTGAGGACAGTGCTGCTGAGCACCTGCCCCGCTCAGGGCCAGGCCCACAGCAAGAATCACTCTGAGCAAGCAGTATCATGCACAGGCTCTCCCTGTCCTCCTCCTGAACTCTGGAGCTTTGGGGAGAAGTGGACAGAGTTGTTTAGGTCGTTTCTGCCACCGCCTCCTTCTTTTTTCTCACTTAAAGAGAATTCGGCAGAAGAGCAATGTGAGGTCAAAATGCGTAAGCATTTTAGACATTGCTTTTCTTCAAAGCCTTGAATAAATATTAACTCATTGCTCATCTTTTTACCCCTGAGAGTTGGGAAAGCAGAGCCCACATGGAGATTGGAATATCATAATCCCATCTATAAATTACAGTGCTTGGGGTATCTGTGAACTGGAGGGCCTAAGCAGTTAGGAGACTGGTCTAAATGTGATCTCTCAATTCCTATCATAGGATTTGCCCAAAATGGGTTTGCAAAAGAGAAAAATATTTTTTTAAGTTCCACACTGCCATGGTGCTCCGACCAGCCACCTCCTAGGCAAAGGAGAAAGGCAGGAGGAGGAGGAGGAGAGCGGAGGAGAAGGCCAGGAGAAGGCGCTCTTCTTACTTGCGTTTATGTTGAAGACTATCTAACTCACTGCACTTTAAATGGAAACATGTTAGTGGAAAAGATATTGGTCCACCACAAACATCCTAAAGTAAAGCTTTACCAAGATGTCCCTGTGTTTGTTCACACTGCAGAAAGTTGTGCAATTGAAAGTCTTTCCAACAGCAGCAACAAAAACGACTGGTCAGTTAGGACCTGAATAGAAAGTGCAACGTTAGAAGGTTCACCAAGCCCTGTGTGTGACTGCTGGGGTGAACCTTTGCAATTATGGGAGGGGGTTTCAAACTCTTAGGGAGGAGGTTGGTTGCCGAGGGCGCCCAGCTGGGAAGCTCCCAGGCGCTTCTCTGCCCCAGGACGGCACCTCTCACTCTGTGTCCAGGGCACCCCCTGGACTCGCCAACCTTCTGCCTCATGGACTTGCTCCATGATTTCTCCACTCTCCTAGACAGTCTCGAAATGGGCCAGGCCACTGGTTTTCCCCCTTCCTTCTGTCCCTTTCATAGCCCTCACCTATCCCCAAACCTTTTTCCTTTTTAGGATTTTACTGATAACTATAGAGAAAGAAGCTGAGAATATCAAACTCGGGGAGTTTTGTAATGTAAACTTTACCCAGTCATTGGCCTGAGTGTGTAGGGGATTCTTTCATTACTGGTTATGAGGTGATTGATGAGTCTCTCTCCCTGGTGGGAAGCCAAGAGAACCCCTGCCCTCACTCTGTGCCTAAGGGAAAGTCCAAGTCTGGGAGAAACAATAGAATGGAAAATGGGGAATTCAGATGTCCCCAGACTCATGAGCATAATTTACATATCAAAGGAACTTCAGAGAGATGATCCCTAAGTCAGTGTCCCTTATTGGAGAGGTCACCTTATTCTTGAAATTATGGTGATAATGAAGATGATGATGATAATGTAACTGAAACAAGAAGTCCCTTTCTCTCCATCCTACACAGAGTGCTTAAGCATTGCAAAAAGTCCATAAGGAAGGCATTATTATTATTATGCATGCTTTGTAGAAGATGAAACTGATCTCAGAGAGGTTAAGTCCCTTGCTCAAAATCACACAGCTCACCCATTTTGGAGACATCATTTGAAGCCAGATCTATCTGATTATGCTGTCTTTGTTATGCTCCACTATAGTGATGGCACAAGGCCACCACTCGTCCTTTCACATCTATGATAGGCATCAAAAATTGATCATGACACTTTATTATGGAGCTGGTTTGTGTTCACCTTTGGAATCCTTCTCAACAGCTCTCCCAGCAACCACTGCAGGTTGATCAGAATTGTTATATTTAATTACTAAGTAGTTTGCTTTCCCTGTCTCAAGACATTCCTTACCAGACCACGTTCAGATCAGTACTACTTCTCAACTTTCAACCAAGACACATCATCACAGGATAACTGCCACATGCATCTGAAAGAGTGGCTTTCCTTGTTGAAAAGAAACCAGGAAATAAGCTGAAAAGAGCACCTGTCTGTGTCTTAAAGAAAGCCTTGGCTACCTTCCCCCCTGTTTTGGCAACAGGAGGCTTCTCCTGAGCATAAAGAAGTTAAACTTGCAACAGTCCTCCTGTCCTTGACTACCTTTGCGTCCAAACCAAACACACACACACACACACACACACACACACTCCACTCCTCCTCTTTCTGCTCACACTTTCCACACGACATTTGGAGAAAGAAGAAAGTCACACAACTCATTAAAGCCCACTCCATGCCCACATTGTCTTCACTCCTTATAACTCCTCGGTCAGGGCAGTGAGTGTCAAGTCCCAACAGTCCTCCCTGTAAAAAGAAAGACTGAGGCCCAGACAAGCAGGAGAGTTTATCCCCACCTGAAATCACTGAAAGAGGTCATAGCAAGATGGAGTCTCCTAGCATTGGGCCCACGTCTTCATAATAAAATATTCTACCATGGACAATCAAAAGAAGTAACTGATTTTCTAGTTTTCTCAGAAAATATTAAAACTTGACACTGTTATTGAGAATCCAGTCATCTTCTGAATTGGAAAACAAATGCCAAATGCCCAAGACTGCTCTTTGGTATTTTATAGTTCACGAATCATTCTGACAAAAATAATGCCATACAATTCAGATTCATATATTTTAAATGTTTGTCATGTTGTTTGGGGAGCGGATGTAGCTCAAGTGGTTGAGTGCTTGCTTCCCATGTACGAGGTCCTGGGTTCAATTCCTGGTACCTCCTAAAAAAATGGTGTTTGTTTAACATTTACTCAATGCCCAAGGACACTTTAGAGTCTTCCTTAAATAATTCTTAAACAATTTCTTAAAAACGGAAGCCAGGTTTGTGCTGGGCTAATTTTCTTTGGATATTTCACCAACAGATGGTGCATAGGGTCTAAATGTGGCCAAGTGGTCCAGCTGCCATACCACACCACCTCACCTCTGCCCATCTCATCCACCCCCAGCTTCTCAGTGGTAGCAAGGACAGGGAAGAAGGCTGATCTCATGTGTCCACCAGGGATTACTCATAAATGCCCTCATAATTCCCAGATGCTCTCATACTCTGTGGAATAATAACCTATGTCTCTTTTGAGCCAACGCACTAATATTGCAAATGATGCTAACTGATGCTTTGTGCAGTGGGCACAGAGGTCCCACCAAATACCCTCTAAGACCAAGAATTAGGACCCAGGGGGGCAAAGCTGCACTTCCAACCAGACACTCACACCATCTCATATCCAAAGCCTTTTTCAGCAGAGCCTGAGAAATTGTCCCCTTGGCAAACTTGGGTAGAAGACCTTTTTCTTGTTAGAAACCAAGCACACAAGCAAAAATCATTCAAAACCCTTGTTAATGCTACCTTAATCAAGACCCATATCAGATGAACGGGAAAAGAATCAGCCTAAGGTTGCCAAATCCATTCAAAAACTGGGATTAATTTCAGTTCAGGGGCAGATAGGGTTGCATTGGAAGAGAATTTGGACCATTGAAAGTAACAGTTTTATGATGCCTTTCTATAAGTCTAGACTAGCAGATGGACAGGTTCTAAAAAAGCCTTTGTATTTATGCCTTGAGAGATATTCATCTATTTTGTAGGGTCTTTGGAACAAAGACAGGGGTTTCCTCTTTCTCTAAAGTTTGGCGTCATTATTATTTTGAAAGATGATCACGCTCACCCATTGGCAGATGACTGCTGAGTTATACCCTGTCTATATTTTTTAAAAGAATTTGCTTTTGAAAAGAAGGTTGAAGGGCAGGGGGGAGAAGGAGAATCCATGTCCCCTCCCCTACTCCCTTCCTGGCTGTGAGAAAACTGTGAGCCTGGGAACTTCCACGGTTTGTTTTCTATAATTCAATTTAGTTTGAAAGCAAAAAGGATATATTTCTGGAGAGCAGACCACAACTTGAGAGGGAGAATGGCTGAGGGGGTAGGGGTATAATAAAAATCTGATAGGTCAGCATTCGGCTCCAAAGGAGCTGAAGGAGAAAGGATTCCACGGCGTGTATGTTTTCTCTTTCAAGTCTTGCTTTTGTTCCCTGCCACCAGGAAATGCAGTAGACATTTGTCACCAGCAGCTCTTTGGAGACTTCAGTGTTCCTTCCTCCCAGGGTCCAAAAGGGGACTTCAGACACGTAACAGTCGGATTTTGCAAACCAGCAGAATTTTTGTGCAGTGTTTATCAGACAGGCTAGAGGCTATGAAGGCAGACTTTGGGAAATAGTTTAAACAGTTCATAAATCAGATGTAATTGAAAAGGATAGGGTCTCTTTTCCGAAAGCCCAAGTAGCCTTTCTTTTTTAATCTCTTTACTGGGGCAAAATTGTAATGTATACAAGGACAGGGGTCTAATGAAGTCAGGTTGCCTCGGGTAACTCCATGTAATTTGTTTTTTCTGGTCAAATCATGAAAGAGAGCTGCATTCTGTTCCCTGTTACATTTATATAATACCATCTCTTTTGATATTGTCAAATGTGCGATGCCAGGCTGCATAACATTACTGATAACAAAATTCTTTGGAAAAATCTTTTTTTTTTCTTTTTGTTGCATATGCCAAATAACAGCAGCTGAAATCAGCTGGAGTTCTTGGCTGACCATGAGGTGAAAAATGCTTTTCCTAGAAACATGACGCAAAGCATTTGTATGCCTTTGCTTTTAAACCTGTGGCATTCACACAGCTTTTTAAAAATTATATTTGGTACACTAATCAAAATTGCAGTTTCATATAAGGACCCTAATGGATTGCCTAAGATTTTCCTTTAACTTTAGCAGTTTTGGGAACATAAGGAACAGGTAAGGGAGACTGGTAGTGGCCCTAACTCCAAGGAGAATCTAAGACACCAGGAACTCAGAGGAATGGAGTACCAGGCTCAAGAGTTAAGATCAGGCAAATGTCAAAAAGAAGGCTGGAGCCAAGTTCTAAAGGGCAGCCGTTCCCCGGATGCCAACCAAGGAGTAAACCAATTGACCATGCTCAGTTGTTGCTTTTTTTTTTTTTCTTTTAAATGACAACACTTCTTTTACATCAATGCCTCTTCCTTAAAGTACCAGTGTTAGCAGATTGTCGCCCCATTCTCCAAGGACACTGAATACTGTACACTACCTGACATTGCCTAAGGAGGACTGGAAGTATGTGTATCACAATCGCATTTACAATAGGGGTTCTTGACTCTTGGAGATGTCACATATTCTGGCGCATTTATATAACATAGATTCCTCGTAGACCCATACGTTTGGGGGTTAGTCTAGGTTACCAAGGTCCCAGAAGGAGAGGGGAGAAAAAAGACACCATGCTTAGTTCTTTCTTGCACCGGCCTCAAGAGCCCTTGCACCTGGACAGGGACTAGGTGAAGAATAGGTTCTTTCTTATAATAACTTTCAGTGTAGTCTTCCAAAACCTATTCCTCCAGAAGCATCCTTTCATTTTGGTTATAGCTGCCTCAGAATGTACTTGTCCTTGGGTGTGGTAAAGCAGAATCAGCTGCTCAGACTAGATTTCAAGTCATATTTAGTATCTTACAGCCTTACTATGTGATTTATTGGACCTTTGGGGACTCCTACTGAAAGTGCTGAAATGCCATACTGACATTTCACTTCAGACTTACAGCCACCTACACTCCACAGGATTTATCTCTGACAGGAGGGCTCCTCCTGTTAAAAATCAAGCAGTGTGCATCACCTTCGCCTGCTGAGTCATCTTCTAGGTCCTAATGGGAGGAACGAGGGCAGCAGAGGAATGTGTGGAGGAAGGAGAAACAAAGCTGTGCCATACCCTTGGGGAAAGAGAAATCATAGCAGACAAGTTCAGTGGAAACTTTCTAATGAATCTGTCAACCTCAGCTTATCTACCCAGTGATAGAAATAGAAGAATCACATATGACTGGTTAGAGACAATTCCTCTGAAACAACGGCTAGAAGCATTTTGTAACAATTCTGGTACCACACCCATAGATGCTGCCCCATCTACTCTTGCTCCCAATTAGCATTATCAAATGCCATAGGAACCCCATTTCTTCAAACATTCAAGCCTCTCAGATGGAAAACCAAAGAAGCCACAAATTTGCTGAAAGAGAAAATGTTTACATTTCTGCCACACTGTGAACATGAGTTTTCCACCATGTGTACACAGATGTTAACAAGGTGTGAACACTTGTCCACTATGAAGACTGTTTAGTACTGTGGGTGCACATCCCATCACAATACCAGGTTCAAGACATTATATGACCAGTGCTTTTGATGATAACACTGAGTAAGCAAAGGTCTTTTTCCCTCTTCCTCTACCACCCCAAATCCTGAAGGAAAGGTCTCTGAAGAATGAGGCTGTGCCCTCACATGCCCTAGGGGACCAAGCTTCAACAAAGCGAGACAGAGAATCACCAAGGCCAGTCTACCAGTACAGCACCCATCCCACACTGCAGGGGGAAAAGGATAGGAGCAAGGAAGATGACTTTTTCCTATTCAGGACACGTTATTCCCAAGGATGGAAGGAGAGAATGGAAAACCGATGTGATGAAATAATTTTCTATAAAAAGAAGGTCTAACTCAAGGTCTCCAATCTCTCCAGGGTTCTAGAGTGAGCCATATAGAGCCCTAGAAGATGTCCAGCTTCTGACAGAATGATCTACAAAGGGAAGACACACTGGAAGTGAGTTTGCATTGGAGATAAAAGTGATGAAATTATTAGAGGGCTGTAATAGTTATTTCCCTTATAATTCTTATCCATACATACATACAATTAAGGATAGAAGAATAACTCTATTAATAATATGCCATTGACCAATATTCTCCACATAAAATTTTTATTACTAAAGAAAACAATTTAACATTTTAACAAAGCAGAATCTGTTGAGTAAATTAGATAATAGGGCAGACTACAGCTAGTAAGATAAATGATTGTTGTGCAAGAGAAAATGTTAGCATTGTAAATAACACCTCCTATAGGGATACTAAACACTCAATCAGAAAATTTCCTGGTCATTGGTTTAGAATCAGCTTTTTCAAATGCATAATATATTTGAGTGAGTTTGGCTTTTAACAGAAACTTTCTAAGTCAATAATAAAATAGCCTCTATCAAGCTGTAAACGGGAACCCATTACAAAACTCTCTTAGAGTCCTAGTTACATGGTTTGGTGAGTCAGCGATGTTTTTCCTTCCAAAGCATTAGAGAAGAGGCTGAGGGAAACTGTCTGTAACTTCTCAAAGCAGCATCTTTAACCTGCCAAGTACTGGATTGCCAGCTGGCAAGCCTTAGTACTCTTTAGTTTCGAAAAGAATCACGTATGTGTTGCTGAAGATAGACATAAGTTGTTCGGTTTTAACCTGAATCATCTGCAGGAATAAACAGCAAAGCGCTTAGCCCCTGTTAAAATGACGCAGCGTGAGCCACAAGGTAAACTAGGAAGAAGGAGGAGTTTTCCTCTTTGCCCCTCCACCAAGAACACAGTGTCTCAGTGCTGCTCCCAAAGCTTCTTAGCCACTTCCAACCCTGTCCCCCACACCTGTCCCCCAACCTCCTGCTCTAGGTTCAGATCTGTTCTTTCTGGACAGCAGGTCATGTTCCAAAGCAATGAATCAAAAATTTCATTCATTTGATTTCAACATCATTATTTTTGCCACATCCTCCTACCACCTCTACTATCACTACCTGGTATTTTTATCTTTGTGTTTATATTTGAAGAAATCTTACCATCACTACCATAATTAAAATTGCAATATAACTTTTCATAATTAGAAGGTAATCATAAAAATAAACAACAACAACAACAACAAAAAACAAAATAATTCTATTAAAATTTAACTTGTTACTCTTACCTACTAAAAATTCTGGGTCTAAGGCCTATTTTGTCTTTGTTAAAAGGAGATTAACATGTCTTAGAAAGGTGTTAAAAACATACTAGCACCAAACTGAGATTTCCTCTTGATGTATTCAGAAGGATTGAAAGAGAATGGCAAAGGACAATCTTTCATCATGTGTGATTCTCTTTTACTTATTGTCATGTCAATTTTATTTAATGCTAAACAAGATCACCTTAGGTACCACTTAGAATCATCTTGTAAATCCTACACTTTGGGAAAAACTAGACAGCAAAGTTTCCTAAAGTATGGTTCTTGGACTAACCTCATGAGTAACCTAGCATCAGATTACAATGCAGAATTTCCTGGCCCCACCTACAGAGTCCAGGAGAGGTCTGAGAATCTGCAACTTTAACAAGCTTCCCAGGTGATATATTATATACAAATATTTGAAAAACATTAGTCCAGATTTATTTTCAAAACTTTATTAGCTAAGCGATCCTTTCTTGAAATAAAAGCCTGTGTACAAACTAAGACATAAAGTAGTTAGGAGTAGGGCCCCCCAGTTGGAGTAGGAAAGGGGAGCAGAGACCCAGGGTCGCAGCTTCACCCACTGGTACCTGCGGTAGTCCCTGGTACACCGCCATGGAGCTATGGAGCCCCCAGGCTTCTAAGGAGCAGAGTGTAAAAAGCTGTGTTCTTTATCTCTCTTTTCACCTCAATCAAAAATTGCCTGTGACTAATTTGATTTCAGATTTAAAAGTCTGACTCATTTCATTACATAATAATCATAAACACCCAAATAGCTAAACAGACAAAGACATGCAAACATTTGACAAGATAAAATAGATTGTTAATTAACATTAGAAAAGTGTCCAACCTTAGAATAATCAAACAAATGCAAATAAAATAAGATTTTATTTTTTTTTACTTGTCAAATTAGCAAAGACATTTTGAACAATACTCAGTTAAATGAGCATATGGTAAAACCAACATTCTTATACACTGGAAAGATAATCAGTTCAAACTTTCTGGATGGACTTGAAAATATGTTTTCCTTTGATGCAGTACTTTCCCTTCTATGAATCTATTAAGCAGAAACTATTTGCAATCCAGGCAAAGATTTATATGCAAAAATAATCATGGAAAGTTAAAACTGCTAAATGTCCAACATTAGAGGTATTGCTATGCTATGGTGCTTCCTAATGACCTGAAAAATGCTTGTAACATAAATGTAAATGGAAAAAAAGGATTTAAACTATATATATAATATTACCTCAGCTGTTGTTTCAAATATAGAATAATCTAGAAAGAAATATGTCGAAGTAGTGGATGCTAGAAGTGTGGTAGGACTGTTGACACCTTTTGCTTTCTCTTTACATTTTTTAAACCTTTTCAAAATTTTCTAAAGTTAGCATATATTATTTTAATATACACACACACAAAAATGAAGTAAATAATTTCTAAGGAAGATAAACTAGGGCCCATATGCTAATCTGCACTAAGATGCTATAGATTAATAAAGTAGAAAGTGTTATGCTCTAAATATAAATTTTTAAATAAAATTATTAAATTTAGCACAAGCATACAAAATAATAACAGCTAGCCTGTGTGTATGTTCATTATATCCCAGGCACTGCTCTAAGCATGCCACATGTACTAACTCACAACTCTGAGATAAGTACTATTATTATTACCATTTTACACCTGACTTCACAGAGGCATAGAGACGTTGAGTGCCCACAATAAGACAGCAGGGGAAACCAGAATTCAAATTCAGGCATTTTGGCTTCAGAATTTATGATCTTATGCACCACCCTTTACTACCCCAGAAAACATTTTTACAAAAGAAAGGCAGCAGGAAGGTGCTCATCTGGTGATTCTTTTATCTCAAGTGGCAGTGACAGAAGTCACTCAGTGATATTCCAGCAGCAGATGAAAGGGTCTGCACGACATAGGCAGCTTCCCTCACAGGGAGGGCTAGGATCAAGGGAGGCTGTCAACCAGGGTGCTCCCATGTGGCCTCTCCAGCACAGTGGTCTTAGGACAGTCAGGCTTCTTATACGGTGGTTCAGAGCTCAACCAGCAGGGCTTCAGACCTAGCCTCAGAAGCCCAGAATGTCACTTCCACTTCATTGTATTGGCCATGCACTTCTCTAAGTCTGGCTCAAATTCAGGTGAAGGGGAATTAGAGTCCACCACTCAGTGGGAGGTATAGCAAAGTGGTTGAACCAATCTTTAATTTCCTATGCTCTCTAAGGATAAAATTTCACCTAACAAGGAGTACATGATGAAAATCATCTGAGCTTGGAGATGTGGGGAGTAAGCAGTTCTAGCACCCCTCGGATACCCAGAGAACATTCTGATGTGTTTAGATCCATCTGGGAAATCAATTTGAAATTCCTCTGATCGTAAATATCATGAGTTTTTCTTAGGTATGTATTTTTTTAAAGTTTTTCATCTATAGTTTCTATATCAAGGTCTATGAAAATAACCACCAAGATGAAGAATCATCAAAACTCAGTAGTATCTTTTATGTATAAGGCTCTGTCCTAGGTAAACTAAGTAAAATCATGCCCCCCTTCTAATTGGGGGTCAGTGGTGACTAGGTTTTTTCTCATCACCATGTCTGAACTATAACCTTCAGTTTCCTCTTTGTCTTAATAGAAAGCACAGCCTGTCTAAATTTCATCTTCTTTTCCAACATAGCACCTGCCTTAGCACTGATGTGTGGGGTATGTTTGTAGATTTGGACATATACTTTACTTCTTTTCATTCCTAAATTAATTTGAATCTTTTGATTTAAGATAAGAATCAATATTGCGCTGAATGTTAGCGCCTTTATAGATATTTTCATGATTGAACTCCAAGAAGCACATACAATAGTCATGGACCACTTATTCCCATTCACATCACCTTTGGATTCTTTACTTGATAATAATAATACTAACAACAATGGATTTAGGTTCAGTAGGTACATGCACTTGGATAAAATCATTGACCAAAAAGATTTATTACCTACCTTGAGGAATAGTCTGAAGGGAGAGACAGATACAGCAGTGTGTCAGAGCCCACTCAAGTTGGCTTGCACTGGTTCCCAAGAGGTGATTCTGCATATCTCTTCCCAGTGCCATTTCAATAACATCATATTAGCGGCTTGAAATTAGCCAAGATGAGAATATTTACAACATGGAAATTGGCAAGCACCACATTTCAGAGCTTTTTGTTAAACATTTACTAGCGCACCCCTGCAATACACAAACAGGGTTAACAATTTGAAAGGTACTAAAATATGCGTATGCACAAAGAGTGTACTAAGAAAGGGTGTCAAACATGATTAGGAAAGATCACCGAAGACTCCTTTCGGGGCTCGGGTGAAATGTAGCCTCCTCTGAAAGGCCTTCCCATACAACCTACCTAAAAAGGCCCTAATACCAGACACACTCCAACATACCACACTCTTCATTTCTTCTGGAACAGTTATCACAATCAATGATTATATTATTTATTTTTTTACTTGTCTATCTGTCTCCCCTCTCTCCCTCTTTTGTCTGGTCACACTGGCAAATAATAAGCACTCAGAAAATATTTTTTGAAAATGAATGATAGAGAAGTAATAAAGTTTTGAAGCATGAGTAGGATTTGGCTGGGCAAAGAACTAGGGCTAGAATATTCTAGGCAGAGGAAGCAAGAATAGAATGTGCACAGTGGTCAGAGAAATAATAGTGTGTGCATGAAACATGAAGTCCAAATCAGGGAGTAGGTAGGGTGGCACTGAAAGATATTTGGGCCATGGGCCATATATTAGTCAGCCAAAGGGGTGCTAATGTGAAATACCAAAAATGGGTTGGTCTTTATAAAGGGTATTTATTTGGGGTAGAAGTCCACAGTTACCAGGCCATAAAGCATAAGTTTCTTCCCTCACCAAAGTCCATTGTCATGTGTTAGAGCAAGACAGCTGCCGACATTTGCCCAGGGTTCAGGCTTCTTGGGTTCCTC
>JAQZBX010085960.1:0-13056 GCA_029593785.1 Cabassous unicinctus | reverse complement strand
TGTTCCATTGTATGGCTATAACATTTTTTTTTTAATCCACTCACCTGTAGATCAATATTTTATTTGTTTCCAGATTTTGGCTATTACTATTAAAGCTGCTATGAACATTTGTATACAAGTCTTCATGTAGATGTGTGTTTTCATTTCTTTTGGGTATCCTGCTTAGAAGTAGGGTAGCTGAATTGTAGGTGCGTGTTTAATGTTTTAAGATACTGCCAAACTTCACCAGCAACATATAACAGTTACAATTACTCCATATCCTTGCTAACACTTGGTATAGTCAGTCTTTTTAATTTTAGCCATTCTAGTAAGTGTGAAGTGGTATCTAGCTTTTAATTTACATTTCTCTGATCATTAATATATATTTTGAGCATCTTCACGTGCTTATTAGACACTCATATATTTTCTTTCGCAACTTAATTAAATTAAAATTACTGTTTTTTAATTTGGGTTATTTATCTTAATATTGAGTTGTAACACTTCTGTTTACTCTTGTTATGGTTATATGCGTGATATTTGTGCTGTAAATATTTTCTCCTGGTCTGTGACTTGCCTTTTCATTTTCTCTAATATTTTTCAAAGAGAAAAAGCTTTTAATGTTTATGAAGTCCAATTTATTGATATTTGTTTTGTTTCTGATTCATGTTTCTGAGTTCTATCTAAAAAAATCTTTGCTTACTACAAGGTCACAAAGATTTTTCCTTATATTTTCTTCTAGAAGTTTTTAGTTTTAGCTTTTATATTTAGGTTTGTGGTCCATTATGAATTAATTATTGTGTTTGGTGTAAGGTAGGGGTCAATGTTGATTTTTTTTTCCATATAAATATCCAGTTGTTCCAGCACCATTTGTTGAAAAGACTTTTCTTTCCTTATTGAATTGCCTTAACACCTTTGTCTAAAACAATTACCTCTTTTAGGTGAGATCTTAGTAGATGTTCTATTCTTTCCTGTTGATCTATATTTCTTTTTTCATTAATATCAAATTGTAGCTTTATAGTAAGTCTTGAAATTAGTAGTGTAAGTCCTCCAACTTTGTTCTTCCTTTTTAAAATTATGGTTTTTTTTGCAATCTCCATATAAATTTTAGTAATAGCTTCTTAGTTTTTACCAAAAAAAAACCTATTTGGAGTTTAGAATTGATATCTTAACAATGCTAAGTCTTCCAATCCATGAACATGGTAAATTTCTTTGTTTATTATGCCTCTTTCATTTCTCTCAGCAATGTTTTGTAGTTTTTAGTGTGTAGATCCCAGGTATCTTTTGGTTTTATTCCTAAATGTTTTATTTCTTTTGACATTGTTTTAAATAGAATTGTTTTAATTTTATTTTCCAACTGTTTTCGTGCTAATATATGAAAGTTCATTTGATTTTTGCATATTAACCTGAATCCTGTGATCTGACTAAATCCAAGTATTCTATTGTTTTGTAAATTCCTTGGGATTTTCTGTTAAATATTTGTCACCTATAAATAGAGACAGTTTGACTTCTTCCTTTCCTCGCTGTAAGCCATTTATTACTTTTTCTGACATTCTAGCAATGATTAGGACTTCCAATACAATGCTGAACAGAAGTGGTGAGAGTGGACAGCTTTGTCTCACTCCCAATCAAAGGAGGAAAACATTTGGTCATTCACCATTAAAAATGATGATTACTGTAGGGTTTTATAGATGACCTTCATCGACTGAGGAAGGTTTCCCTTTTCCAAATTTGCTGAAATTGTATCTTGGATGGGTTTTTTATTTTGTTAAATGTTTATTCCACATCTACTGAAATGATAATGTGGTTTTTCTCCTTTATTCTGTTAACATGATGATTGAATTACATTGATTTTCTTATTTAGACCAGCCTTGCATTTCTGAGATTAACCCTACTTGGTAATAAGCCATTATTCTTTTTATATGTTCTTGGATTCTATATTCTAATATTTTTACATTTATGTTCATGGTGATTTTCTTTTTTCATGAATGTTTGATACAATTCACCACCAAAGCAATGCAATCCTGGAGTTTTCATTGTGGGAAACTTTTTCATAACATTATATGTATATAATTGATGCAGAGCTATTCACATTTTTGGTTTCTTATGTCTGTTTTGCTCTGTTGTATTTTTCAAGCAATTGGCCAATTTCATGTAAGGTCTGAAATTTATTAGCATAAAGTTGTTCATACTATTTTGTTTTATCCTCTTAATGTCTGTAGGATCTGTAATGATAACCTTTCTTTCATTCTTGGTATTAGTGATTTGTGTTTTTTCTTTTTTTTTTTTTTCTCTTGATCACTATATCTAGGGGGGTTGTCAATTTTGCTGAATTTTTTTTTACTTTGTTAATTTTCTCTCTTTTCTATTTCACTGATTTTTATGTTTAGCTTTATTATTTCTTCCTTCTCACTTTTGATATGTTTTTCTCTTCATTTTCTAGCTTCTTAAAGTGGAAATGTAGGACATTGATTTTAAACCTTTGTTTTGTTTTGTTTTGTTTTGTTTTGTTTTAGCATAATTTATATTTTATTTTTTAAAGTTTGGCATCACATATATTCAAGTGTGTTACACCATGTTCATTCCTCAGAAGTGGCCTTTTAAAGCGTTAAGCATTGTTAAATATCCAAAAATACAACTCTGTTTTACAGTGTAGCCCTGGCATAATTCAAAGTACTGTGCCAATTATAAATAGAATAATTGTTTCAAACATCTTTTCAAACATATTTAAAGGAAAGCATATAAACACATTCATATACACACAATTTATTATACTCATGTAATCAAAGATATTTTATAAAAGCAAACAGTCTTATCCCTCAACTAGTTTTATGCTTAATGTAGATTTTAATAACCTGTTCAAAGATTTTTCAGTTCCTGGGTATACAGATTTTCAGAAGGAATAAAGATATAAATTTAGTTTTACAAGAACACACATTACTTTTCCTCCTTCCCAAAATAACCCATACTCATTCAAAGTTGATAAGAACCAGTTTTCTCTATAAAAGTCTCTATGAAAGCAACTGCTGTCAAAAGACTACAGAATATGTACTGCAGTCCAGGTTTCTTATTAAAATTCAGTCAGCTGCTGCTCATTGCAGAAAAAGCTTACACGGTTCTTCTACCAAAAATAATCTTCAGTATCCAAGGCCTAGAAAGGCAGACGATCTTATCTTCTGCTTAGACTTAAAGTGCAGCTACAAGTGGAGAAGTGCTAGATTCTCAGTCCCTTCAGAAATACTTGTTGAAGACTGTTTCTCATGTATAAATGTGCCAAAAATGTCCTTCAGGCTCATAATGGTTTTTCAGTAACTGATCGCTGCATAACTTCTCCCTGTGCTCATACAAGATGACACAATTGCCCATTTGTCAGTTGGGTTATAATACTTCACCAATGCCAAGTTACAGGAACCATCATCTCCTCCAGCTACACATACCAGACGATTAACTACACGAACCTCTGCATTTCTTCGTACATGTTCATATCTGCAACCTACCTCCAAACATTGGTGGTGGAATAATAAACTTCAACACCTTTTCACACCAACGGGCCAGCATGGCCTACAGCATAAAGTTTAACACACCAACACCTGCTCTGCTCCATCTGGTGCTCATTTCTGCTATACAGACCCACTCATTTTTTGTAGCATTATAGTATTCAGCTGTACTAAGACACTGACATGAAGCTCCGTCCTAGCCCCCCACAGCATAAAGCAACCTTCAACAACACCTACACTAGCACTGCTCCTTGTGTTCATTGGGACTACATGAAATCACTCATTAGACTTTATGTTATATGCTTCCACAGATGAAAAACCTTATCCCATCAACGCCTTCCACAGCATATTACAATCCATTTAACACAGCAGTTCTCAAAGTGCCTCTCCAGTCTCGCAGGTTAGTAGTGCTGGTCCTCTGATCCTTCACAGGGTCATAGGAATCTATAGTGTGACCCTTAATGAGTCATTAAAGCCACTGACAGCAAACGAGCTCGGTCATGCAGACCATACCTGCTCTGGGCCTCCTGGAAGGTAATTGTGCTACTTGGTGCCATCGTTCTTTTTTAAAGTCATAGGCGTTCCACACTGCAGATATCCTTTGGGGCTTGGCCGCCAACCATCACCAACAATTTGAGAAGGTTCATAGGTGTCCTCAGTCGAGTCCAGACACTTCATTAATATATGCTGCTCTGTTGACAGCAAATGATACTTCATAGCTTCAGTGAGGACAACTTTGCAACAACTCTGCTGTTTGTTTGTTTTTTGTTTTTTTTTTACCAATGCTTAGTCTTCCACCCGCTGAACTAAATACTCCTGAGAAAGCAAAGGTAACCACACATGTTCCATCAGCCGGGTCATAAACTCTTGCCTTACATCCTTGTCATGGTTCACCCAAGCTATTGTGGCTTCAAATACCTTCTCTTCTGAGGAAATGGTAAGTTTATCGCTTGAGATTAAGCTGCACACTTGTTCTACGCCAAGACTGAGAAGTTCTCCACTGAGTACATCTGCAGAATGTTGTTCTGCATAGGTGTTGCCCTTGGTTAGGAGAGCTGTGCATGCGTGCATATCAGCAAAAGCCCGGACTTCCTAAGCAGTTGACAGGGTGAATTGGGATTCCAAAAACTTACAGCAAGTCTTCTTCACATCCTTTAACTGTAACAGACCATCTGCTGGGAGAAGTACCCATACATTTATTTCTGTAACAAGAATTTCTGCAGTGAAAACAATCAGCATCCTCAAGGTCCAGCCTTCTGCCTCTTTTATTCAAACTCTCTGCTTGGCTCTCACTCCTCTCTCCTGTAAACATGGTGTGAAAATAAGGACTACAGGTGGCCAGCACCACTCTAAGAGCAGAGATTTCCATGTCTTCATGCCACAATTGTGACATCAGACAGCAAATTCTGACTTCTTAATTGTCCATGAGTTTAAAAGATTTCTTCGTATCCCAAGGATTCACTGTCACTGGGCAGTGTTTTTCAGTACTATCATCTTTTTAATCAAGAGGCCTCTGGTGACCCTGCTTTGTGCATGCGGGAAGCAGTGGTGGGACCTTCATTATGCCTCCTCTAAAGCTTCAGAATTTAGGCACTGACTGCCACCGCCCATCCCTTCGTCAGCTCATTCATTTTTCTGGTGGAGGGCACGATCTGTAAACTTACTACCCTACCATTTTGCATCTCACCCATTTACCTTTAACCTGTGTCTTTCTATTTAAAGTATATCTCCTGTAGGCAATGTATAATTGGACCTTGCTTGCTTTTATATCCATTCTGATAACTCTGCCTTTTAATTGAAGTGTTTAGACTGTTTAATATTTAATATAATTATTGATATGTTGAATTTAGTTCTACCATTTTATTTTTTACAGTCTATTTAAAGTTAATACCAATCACCAAGATATTTTTTAAAAAGAATATTGAGTGCAAAAGGAGAGGAATTTGCATTGAAAGATATAAAGCTATAATATAACTATTATATACAATAGATAATGTTATAGGTACAGGAATAGTCAAATATATCAGTAAAACAGATGGATTAAAATATTTATGAATATGTTAATACTACAAGATGTTAATATCAGACAAAAACAAAAAACAAAAAAAAACATGCTAAGTGAAAGAAGCCAGGCACAAAGTATTACCTATTGTATGATTCCATTTATATAAAATGTAAATATAAATCAATTAATAAAGATTAAATTAGATTAGTGGTTATGTAAGGCTGGGGAACGATAGAGGGATTGAAAGGTGACTGCCAAGGGTTGCGGAGGTTTTCTTTTTGGAGTAATGAAATTGTTCTGAATTTTTCTGTAGTGATGAATGTACAACATTGTGATTATACTAAAAGCCATTGATTATAAAATTTGGATAGATCATATGGTATGTGAATATATCCCAATAAGCTGCTTTAAAATTAATTAAAAATATCTATGAAACAGAATAGATTAAAATACTTATGATATATATATATATTTTTTAGATTTATTTATTTATTTTATCCATTTTAAACCCCCCTTTCCCCATTTGCTGTTTTTGTGTCCATTCGCTGAGCAATTCTGTGTCTGTTTCCTGCCATCTCTTCTCATCCTCCTCCTCCAGTCTTCACCAGGATTCAATCCTGGAGACCTCCAATGCAGGAGAGAGAGGTGTTCTGCCACCTGCACCACCTCAGTTCCTGGTTTTTCAGAGCTTTCGGAGCATCTCGTCTTGTCTCTCCCCTGCATTTTTCTCCTGTTACGTCGTCATCTTGCTACATGGCTCCCAGGGCTTGGCAGCTCACGGGCACACAGAGCCTGGCAGCCCATGCGCCTTCTATATATAAATATTTTTTTATTTTACCGGGAGGTCCCGGGGATCGAACCCACGTCCCTCCATATGGCAGACAGACGCCCAACCATTTGAGCCACATCCGCCCCCATATGATTATTCACATTATAACTAATGGCAATGGGAAAATGATTTAATAACTGGTTCTGACAAAGGTAGTCATTCATCTGACAAAAAGCAAAATATACCTCTATTCCACTACCTAAATTATAATAAAAGTTTAAATACCAAAATAAATAAATAAACAAAAGCAGACTTAATAAAAGAATATTCATGGGATAGGGGAGATGACATGTTTCAGCCAGATAGGAATTAGAGGACTCCTTAAGGAAAATACAGACATACTCGATAGCATAAAAAGTAATAATTTTTTAAAAAGTAAATGATACCAGGAGGAAAGATAAAGGACAAGTGTTAAACTTGGAATAAGAAAATTCCAGCTCATATAATATCTCTAATGTTCAAAGACAAATTAATTAAAAAATCATAATAATAGTAAAGGGGAAAGGTTATTGTTATGGAAGACTTTTGTGATAAGTTGAATTATGTACCTCAGAAAAACATGTTCTTAATCTCATTCCTGTGCATGTGAAAAATAAAGGGCGTTACTTTTAATTAAGGTATAGCCAACTGAATCAGGATGGGTCTTTATTCTATTACTGGAGGCCTTATAGAGATAGCCACAGTGGCACAAGATGCTGGAAACGTGCGGGAACCTGGAAGAGAAAGGAGAGGACATCACCATGTGACGGGAAAGCCGAGGAGCCCAGGGATCACCGGCAGCCAGAGTCAGTACACCACAGTCTTCAAGGAGGAAGCATGGCCTTGTGGATGCCTCACTTCTGGACTTCTTCTAGCCTCGAAAACATGAGACAGTAACTCCTGTTGTTTAAACCAACCAGTTTGTGGTGTTTGTGATAGCAGCCTAGCAAAACTAAGACAAGTTTCATGGGACTAAAAACAAAAACAAAACCCTTAGGCACCTAAGACCCAGGTATGGCCATGGAACAATATCTTCTTTTCACAGAAAGATAACAGACTTCATGGACTGAGACAATTGCTCCCAAGCCAAGTGTGCCAATTCCCTGTGCCTGTTACGAAAAACAGCCTCTCATCTGCAGCTAGGGAGGAGAGTCGGCCCCACCTGCAAACCCGTTTTAAAACCACTTTGTTTAAAAATTCAGGACAACTCTTTTACTTTTCTGTTTAAAAAAAAAAAGGATAATAATTTCCTCTTGGTGTCCCAATGGATTGAAAGACTTATAATTTAATATCCCATGGACCCACAATTTCTGGCCTGAGGAAAGTAATTTAAAAGCGGTGGGAGAGGAAGCAGATGTGGCTCAAGCAGTTGAATGCCTGCTTCCCACATGGGAGGTCCCAGGTTCGGCTACCGGTACCTCCTAAACACAAAACAAACAACAAGCAAACAAAGGAAAAAACCAAGTCAGGGGAGTCAATGTGGCTCGGTGGTTGAGCACCGGCTTCACACATACGAGGTCCCGGGTTCAATCCCCGGCCCCAAAAGCAGTGGGGAGAGACAATCTAGAACACCACTCTTAACCACGGCATGCTGCAGGTGTCCAGACTGCCAGTGGCAGACAGCTCCTTGTCACCTTCCCCCTTGCCAGTGAGCTATGCCAACTGGTTTGGAATCCCCCAGGCAGAGGACGTGAGAAATATGGGTAATAACCAGCAATCATTTGGCCCTGAGTTTGATTGTTTGGAAGTAAATTTGGAGGCCTGAAATCTCTGTCTCCATGCAGCCCAAATGATCCAGGTACAATCTCAGGAACAGCCAGAGAACATCCCAAAGTTTGGCTGGCCATGGGAATGGGCAATTCACACAGGAGGAAATGCAAACAGTCAATAAATGTGTGAAGCCATGTCCAGTCTTGCTAGCATTCAGGGAAATAAATATCATTTAAAGCAACAGTGAGAAAGTTTTTTACCCATGGGGCTGACAATAATTTAAGAGAGCAGTGGCTTCCAATGCTGACAAAGATGCAGGGAAATAGGTGCTCTCGTACTGGCATGGGAGCATACATTGCCACAGTATTTGGGGAAAGTAATCTGGTACGGTCTATTAAAAACACAGCATTCCCAGTTTGGGGAATCTGCAGGTATTAGAGCACCTGTATGTAAAGACACCGTTACCAAGAAGTTACTTGAGGGAAGCAGATGTGGCTCAGGCAACTGTGCTTCTGCCTACCACATGGGAGGTCGCTGGTTTGGATCCCAGTGCCTCCTAAAGAAGGCAGCAAGCTGGCCTGACAGGCAGGTGTGGCAAGCTGACACAACAAGATGACACAACAAGACACAGGAAGGAAAAACATAATGAGAGGCACAACAAGGTAGGGAGTGGAGGTGGCTCAAGCATTTAGGCACCTCCCTCCCACATTAGAGGTTCTGGGTTCAGCTCCTAAAGAAACAAGGAAGATGAACAAACACAGCAAGTGAAAAACAAGGGGGTGGGGAGAAATAAATAAATAAAATAAAAAGGTTACTTGAAACACTGTAATGGCAAAAATGTATTTTTTTTCCTTTGAATAAAAAACCTCAACAAAAACATGTATCAATAAGGAAGATAATAAATTAATTGTGGTAAATTATGTAGTTTTTAAAGAAATGAGCTATATTGATATAAATTGGTCTGCATGGATCAGTGATCAATTGCTACATGATAAATAGGACATTGCAGAGCAGTCATATGATACTATTTTGGTCAAAAAAAATGTAAAGGCAAAACAAAACCCCTATCCATGTAAATATGACATGCATATGACCATGGACAATGGAGGGGAACATGGTTAACCCAGGAAGGGTGGCCGATGGTGGAGAGAGGATGAGTTTTTTCTTATATATTCTGAAATCGTTTGGCAGGTTTTAATGAGAATGGATAAACTTCATGATTTAGAAACCTAAAGTTTAAAGGAGGAGGAGGGGAGGGTGGAGGCAAGACCGTGGGAGATCATGCATTCAAAGGTAACTGCTTGTCTCTGAGGACAAGGTCTTGCAGTAGGAGGGTGGGAATTACCAGTGATTTGAATTTTCTGCATTTTGTAAAAGATTCTGCAACAAGTATGTATTATTTGATTGGTTTTTAAAAAGTGATTTCCATTTTGTAAATCGCTTTTTTAACTAGAATACTTTTTAAAATAGTTTCATCAGATGAATAGGGCTCCATATGATGCATTTATAGGCTTTATAGAATATTGATAAAAACCAACCTTGGTGCAGGCCTGCAAAGATAATTGTTTTTAGAGAATCAAGAATATTATTTTCTTTTTTATTGATATCCTGTGATTACTACAAACTGTAAGTAGTTGGGACAAAGACTAATATTTGAGGGAAGACATGAGGGAGGGAGGGAAGACACAAGAACACAGCCTTGTGAATCAGTCTAGCACCATCTAAAACAGGACAAGTTGTGACTAAGTTTTCAGAGAACTGCTACAGTAGTGATCAACACACATATATGAACCATACATCTTTCTACACTCCAATAACGTTTTTGATCTGAAGCACACAAGAAAAAGCTTCAGGAAGGTGTATGGGCTCCCTTGAAAGAAAGAAACAGCGGGAAATTCATCAACCTATGAGGAACAAATCCCAGTCTCTGCCTGCCTCTGAGAAACTCAATTCAGAGCTGTGAACAGACTCAACAGGATACACGCGTGCCTGGAAAATTTGTGTAGACCAAAGCACCTTTACAACTAAGTGATCAGACACTGAAACAGGAAACCAAAGGAGCCAGGTCATCGTCATACTCACAGATCTTTACAAGCAATGAAATGGCCTTTAACTTTGCTTACTCATTCATTTAAGCAGATAGAAGCAGAGGTTTCCAACCATGCTCCTACTCAGGCCCTGTCATCAGCTGATACTTGTCTACCAGCAGGGACAGGACAGAAGGCTGGGGTATCAATCAGGTTTCTCCACAGAAACAGAACCAACAGGATATATGTACACGTATGTACGTATATATGTATGTATGTGTGTATGTGTGTGTGTATATATGTTTAATAAAATATATAATTGAAGACATTATTGTATATAATATATTATATATATATATATATATAAAGAGATTTCTTATAAGGAATTTGCTCACACAATTGTGGAGGCTGGCAAGTCCAAATTCCATAGGGCAGGCCAGAGGCTGGAAATTCTGGTTAAAGTGATGTTGACATCTTGAGTCTGAATTCCGAAACTCAGGAAACTGTATTCTTGAGTAAGAATTATTTCTGATCCCAGGAACCCTCAGTTCTTGTCCTGAAGACCTCCAACTGATTAGACAAGGTCCAACCACATTATCAAGGGTAATCGTCTTGACTGTAGATGCTAATCCCATCTACGAAATACCTCCAAGTGGCAACTAAGCCAGTGTTTAACCAAACAGCTGGACACCATAACCTAGCCAAATTGACAGGTAAAATTAACCACCACAGCCCATGAAAAAACTTCAGGATGATACTTAAGATTTAAAGCTAATTTAGTTTATTCTCACACAGGAGGAATCAGATGAGTCTACTTTTTTTCAATAACAGCCATACTAATAATCACATTTAAAGCTGCATGCTGTTAAGTGACTATCTTAAAATCAACAGAAATCATGTCTTCTTGGGTAGGTCTATAAGTCAAAAAATAAAGGAAATCTGTGTCTACTTTTCTTCCTTGACTAAACAAACTAGTACCTGAGCCAGTTCTGTTGCCTGAAATGTTTGAACATTGTTGCTATAATTGTACCTTACAGCTTCATGTAGGATCGGAACAAGCTGGCATTCCACATAAATAACAACCTGTCATGATGACAAGTGCGGAGGTGGTTGGTCCACAATGCAAAGTATTAAAGCAGGCTGTATTTTAGCAGACTGTTCAATGAATACGCAAGAGGCAGTTTCCTCAAAATTAAACATAGTAAAATTTGCCGCCACTCAAATAGAGGCAACGCTTTATTTGGAAAGAAATGGAACTTCAAAGGATTAAACATTTGTTTCCTAAAGGATTTCCTTTATCACCTTTGTTCCAAATCCCCTTCTTCTGCTGGCTGTTAGGAATGGGGTATTTTATTATCTGTTAAAATGTGACATTTCATCTCACAGGACTGTTTTCCTCCAGCTTATTTCAAGAACACATGGATATGCTCCTTTCATTTTTCCTTGGTAAATAACCATCTTTTTCTTAAGTGATTTTTGTGTATATAAAGAAAAAGAGGAAAGGAAAAAAGAACAGAACCTTAGTAATGGAGAAAAGTTCAGACTATCCATTGGCATGACCTTGACATGACAATCTCCAGTTTTTATTATTTGTAATTCTATTCTGCTTTCACTTACATCAGCATTCAATAAAATTGCCCCAGAATGTAGGGAAGGAGCTGCAGTCATCAAAAGAGCTTTGCTTGAAGCCTGAAAACAAGAGGATTACAGCTGACCGTGTGAGGGAGTATAGTAATGACTGGGAGGCAGACAGGCTCTGGCCTTGCCTGGCCACTGCCTTGCTGTTTGATTTGGAGAATTTCAGGGACCCCAAACCCCGCTTCCTCATGGGGTGAAAGCAGAAGGATGGTTTTGCTTCAGCCGTAAATGCCTATAATCAGTATGGTTAACGTCATCATCCCCATTCTCCACTATGGCTGATTTTACCTCTGTCACTTATACGTCTGGTGTTGATGAGAGAAAGAAGCATCAAAAACGTTGAAAAAGAATTTAATGTGGGTTTATTGATTTCTCTTTTCAGAAAAGATTTTAAGTCCCCTCACAAATTACCACAATGTTAACAGAAAGTCTTTCTCAGTCCTTTTGAAAACGTTTTCTTGATTTAGTCATGGGTAAACATCCTGTGAGCGAATGTAAATAAAAGTGGAGTCCCCAAAGAAAGAGCTCTATGACCGACCGCAGGGAGAGCCCCTGCGCGTGCAACCCTGAGCCAGGGATGTGTTTGCGGGATCAGCACAACGGAGTCTCTCTCGGATAAATGGCAGAGGAGCATTCCCAGATACAACATATGATCCACTGTAAGTCTTGCTGTATTAAACCTAAGAGACCCTGAGAGAAACAGCTGCCTCTAAATATACGTGGGGACTGAACTTGATACTCTAATCACCATAAATTGTAGGGATCATTTGTGTAAAACCATCAACGTACACTGTGACTGAATGAGTCATTGACAGAGTACTCCTTTCGGTTATTAACTTGGCATAAATACTAATCCCTGAAGATTAAGTTGAACACTAATCACTTTGAGCATTCAAGGACCTTTTGTAATCCGGAGCTTCGTATTTACATATGGTAATTTCCCCAGTGGTAGCTGAGTAGGACAGATCCCTGCTTCGCAAGCAATATCCTACGACAAGGCAGGCTGTAACAAGGAATGGGCTTTTCGTCTCTTCTCCCTATCCTTCTCCCTCCTTCATTCCCAATTTGAGTTTAATTAAAACTCCTCGGAACTTGGCTCTGTTTAACAAGAGGGCAAAACAAGTCCTGAAATGCTGACGTGCTCCTTCACTTCTGCCTGCTGGGTCAGCTCACTAAGGATCGGAATTTTATAGTCTGGGTGAGCAAAGGGTAGGGGGAGAGAGGGCACCTCAGAGCAAAGAAGCAGAATACACCTCTGAAGTAAATCAACAATTTGTCTAACTTTTTACATGTGTTTTAAAGATGAATTTTAATTTAAAATTTTTTTCCAGAAAAAAAAATATATAATATATAATTAATATATATTAACATATAGTTAATGTATATTAATATATA
>JAQZBX010085959.1:0-13075 GCA_029593785.1 Cabassous unicinctus | reverse complement strand
AACAGACCCTCACATCTATGGTCAAGTGATTTTTGACAATCCTGTCAAACCCACTCAGCTGGGGCAGAACAGTCCATTAAAAAAAATGGTGCTGGGAGAAATGGATATCCACAGCCAAAAGAAATAAATATTACCCCTATCTCACACTTTACACAAAAATTAATCAAAATGGCTCAAAGACTTAAATATAAAAGCAAGAGCCATAACATTTCTTGAAGAAAATATAGGAAAACGTCTTCAAGACCTGGTGGTAGGTGGTGGATTCTTAAAGGAGATAAGAGGAGCACTGAGATGGACCACTGATGCTTAATGTATGTAGAAGTTTTAATTAACTTTACTGTAAAAATGTGGAAATGTATAGAGTTGATGGTAAAACATTATAGTGACTAACAGCTGGTTTACAAATAGGAATGTAGCTGGAAAGAGTAGCCTATGGATGTAAATGTCCACTGAAAGAAAGCTAAAGAATAATCTAGGTACTGAGTAACACAGTGAACCCAGAGGTGGATGAGAATTCTGGTTGATGGAATAGATGCAAGAGTGTCCTTCCGTGAGATAGAGCAGATGTACATTACTATTGCAGGGTGGTGGGAATGTGGAGAAGCATGGGAAAAATACAACTGGAGTGACCAATGAACTGTGGTTACCAGCAATACCGTGATATTCATGCATCAATGCCAAACATGTACTGTGTTGATAATGGGGGAGTTTCGAAAAAGTGTGCCACATATATGCTATGGACCATGGTTAGTGGTAATAGTCTGATGATATTATCTCATAATCTGTACCTAATGTTCCACCATGGTGTGGTGTGTTGTTAGAGGGGTGCTGTATGGGAATTTTGTACATGTGCATGATTTTTTGTAAGTTCACAACTTCTGTAATAAAAATATGTATAAAAATAATAATAGGGTGGATTGGGGGAAAAATACATCAAATGTAAGATATGGACTACAGTTGTTAGCTAGATTTTGAGAATATTCTTTCATAATTTGTAACAAATGTTTCACAACAATGTAAGGTGTTGGTGGTGGGTTGATGTATGGGAACCCTGTATGATATTATGCATGATTGCTTTGTAAATTCACAACTTTTACTATACACTTATTGTTTTTGTATGTTCATGTATAAATGATACACAAATAATAATAGTGTGGGTTGGGGGAAAAATACACCAAATGTAATATACTTTGGTTAGTAGTCATATTTTGAGGATGGTCTTTCATCATTAGTTAAAAATTTTCCACCACAATACAAGGCATTGATGATAGGGGAGGTATGAGAACACTGTATGATGTTATGTATTTTGTTTTGTAAGTTCACAACTTTTATTATACACTTATTGTTTATGTATGTTTATGTATGAGTGATATACTTCAATAAATTTAAAAAAATAAAATTAAAGGAATTAGGAATAGTTATATATCTTTAGAGGCAAATGTTTAAAATAAGTTTGGATATGACTTTTAAAAAACTTTTACCAGTATGTTTGAAAATTTAAATTGAACAGATTTTCTAGAAAAGTATAGCTGTTCTGAAACAACACAGACTAAAGAGAATAAATGAAACTAATTATGCAGCTATAAATCTAAATACAAAATATCTTCATATCTAGATTAATTTCAGGACAATTTTGCTAAAACTTCAAACAACAACATAGCAACATCAAATTCTTTGTCTTTAAAAAATTTTTATACTTAGAAAAATTTGCTAACTTTTATATAATACAAAATGATTAAATTATATAAGGAAAGTCAGCAACAAATAAACATTCTTAAACATAATTATTAGCAGGTAAATATTATCTCAACAATGAACTGATGGCATATGATTAAGAAATCTAAAATGCCCTTCCCCACATTAAAAAGTTTAAGGAGAATATGAATGACAGAATTCTAAGATGTAAAAATAACAGCATGTGATGAAATGCAACAACAATTTATGGAAAAACAATAGCACATATGTAATAGGAGGGAGCATTTATAAAGGATAATACTTTTAATAATAATGACTGAAGTAATAGGAAGTTCTTATTGCTTTAATCTGTACAAGTTGTTCTCTAAGTTCTTTACATTTTATTAGATGCTTTATTCCTCAAAATAACCATATGAAACTATTACAAATTAGAGGCAATACCTAAAATTTGTATGTAGGATCATAAGTAGTTTCTTAAATCTAACATTCAACAATTATATTCAATTTCATTTGCTTTGAATTAATAAGTGAGTAATAAGAGATGCAGGAAAACATGCACAAAAATGTTTATTTTGCTTATAACAACAGTAAAATCTGTGTTATGCTGTTTATAACAATTAAATTCAATAGTTGCAAACATTTCTTAAATTCTAAGCAGATGGAAAAGTGTTTTGCCTGACTTATTTAATGCATGCATTAATCAAATGAAGCACTGATTTATCCCTATATTTAAGAAAGAAAGTAAATACCAGGAAGATTGAAAAAATGATCAAGGTCACAAAACTAAGAAACAATAGATACTGGATTCTGTGGTGAAAGATGTACTTTAATTCTGATAATCTTTAGTCACTATTTGGCATTGATTTTATAAAATAATGCAAACGCCAAGCTGTAGGAAAGCTGGAAATAATTATGAAATGGAATACAATGTTATCATAAATAATTTAATGTTCATGTAATAGCATGAAAATGCATACAATGTAATGGAAACTATAAAAGCAAGGTGTATTAGTTTAAATAGCACAAAATCCCATTTTTTAAGAAAACAATTAACATTTTCACAAAATAGGAGGTGTGAAAATAACTTGTTAATAGAAGTTATCTTTGTGTTTGGTTTGGTCTTATGATATGTACTTTATCAGGGCTTTTTTTCCACATGTTTATATTAGTAAACATAAAAATAGGCTGATTCCCCTAGGCATTGTCTATAAAAATGTTTAATTAGCAACATACTGAGTCATTCCCCCAAAGATTTACGTCAGTACTCTCTAAATATATACATCAGCTCAGTTCTGGGATATGGAAAAATCAAGTTTGCATTTTTTGTAGTATTAGTAAGAGCATATTTCTTCCTGGTAAGGTTGATTTGACTTTGGGGTAAATAAGATTTTAAAGTATCATTTTTTCAGAGATAGCATACATTTGTTCACTGTATGTAAAATGAAATTTCTGGATTTGAAGTATGATGCTTTTGAAGTTTATTGATTTTTTGTGGAAGAATCACACTATCAGTGGCAATGGATGAAGTACAATGGATGCAGAAAATCAAGCATCATTTGAAATCTCTAAACCAAGGTCATTTTTTATAAGTTGGTATGTAAATAAGAACTTGGAGTGCAAATAAATTTAGGTCAATGAGGGATGCATAATTATAAAAGTAAAGTAATCATCAAGGCTTTCTTAAGAAGCACACAAAGGGGGAATGGTAATTAAAACTTTCAAAAATTGTTTTATTTGCTTTTAAGATAAAAGTATGTATATCATTCACCCTGTTAATGGATCTGTTTTTGTTTTCTAATCAAAAACACAGGAAAAATGAAAAGAATGGATAGTTAAACAATTTGTCTATATGACTTTTGATTTTAGCCACAATTTTTAAAATCATAAAGAGCAATGATAACAGAACTATAGTGAGTAAATCATGAGTACTAATGTTTATGTTTGCCTAATAGTGGAGCAGAGTCATAAGTGAAACACTCAACATTTTCTCTTAAAGAGTGCATGGATAAATATTTTACTATTAATTTAGTTCCTAAAATATTTACACAGCTTTATCTGCTGCTTTGAGGTGAACATGTACAATTTTTGAGCTAGTGCAACTGCCTAATTCACAAGACACTAATGTTAATCGTGAATCCACCCACATGTGGTCATAATTTTCCATGAGCTGGAAAGTTGTGAAGTGAAATACTGAAGAGTAATTGCACAAAATCAAGGAGGTCACTTGAACATGATTTTCCAATAAAGAATTAATGGATTAACTGCTTTGAGTACGAGTTAAAGCTAGAATATGTAATAGCTCTAAAAAGTAATTTTCAGTTTTAGAATAAGTAGCAATAGCTGAATAAGATGAAAATACATGTGTGTATTAAGATTTTGGTTTACCACAGAGGATATATTATATGTTTTTAAATAGAGTTTTAAAAAGCATAAAACAAATTGTTTATAACATATAAATGTCTTTAAATTGCTATCACCCTTACACATGTTGCACAACTGTATCTGAATTATGTATAGGTGCTTTTTCTTTTATTCCAAGTAAGTAGTAGGATAAAAGCAACCACAGAATATTGACGAGCAGGAGTAGAAAAGCCCACAATTTTCTTATTCAACAATGGTTTTGAACCATCCAATGCAAACATTGTGAGCCAATAGTTCAGAATATTTGAAAATGAAACTTCTGAAAAATATGGAATCCATAGATACCCAAGAAGAATCCATCCAAATCTGTCTGATAACTGCAGAGAATTATAATTCCAGGGAAATAGGAAATAGATATGTGGATTGAAAACAAATAGGAAAGATGTGTACTGGCTTACATATATTGCACTGTATAGTCTATGAATATTATTTTTAAAGCAATTTTGTACTTGCTCATTTGACCTTACAAATACATTTTCAAAATAATCTGTTAAAAACTTCTCATTTGGGATGACTTACTTTTTTTTTTATTTCTAGATCTCACAAAAGTGTGGATACAGCCATGATAAACAACACAAAGCCAAGATATTATATTCTGCTGGGCTTGACAAATGATGCAAACTGGCAAATTGTGCTATTCCTCTGTCTATTTATAACCTATATCTTTAGTATTTTAGGCAATCTAACTATAATCACCCTCACTCTCCTTGATTCCCACCTTAAAACACCCATGTATTTTGCCCTAAGGAATTTTTCCCTTTTAGAAATTTCAATGACATCAACTTGTATTCCTAAATTCCTTTTCAGTCTAGCAACAAAGGACAACACAATTACCTATAATGCTTGTGCCACCCAATTATTTCTGTTCATTTACTTCGGAGCAGCAAAGTTCTTCTTATTGGCGGCCATGTCCTATGACCGCTATGTGGCCATCTGCAAACCCCTGCATTACACAACCATCATAAGCAGCAAAGTCTGCTCCAGGCTGGTCTTTAGTTCTTGGTTGGCTGCACTGCTGGAAGTCTTCTCAGGTCTCATCATGGGTCTCCAGCTGGACTTCTGTGCTGGGAATGTCATTGATCATTTTGTATGTGACTATGGCCCTGTCCTTCAGCACGCTTGCACTGATACCAGGCACATAGAATTATTCTGTTTTACTTTAGCCTTGGTGACACTTCTTGCCACCCTGATACTAGTGATTACCACCTATGCACTGATTATAAGGACAATTTTGAAATTCCTATCTGCACAGAAAAGAACAAAGCATTTTCTACCTGTTCTTCTCACACGATTGTCCTTGTCATTTCTTATGGAAGCTGTATCTTCGTGTACATTAAGCCTTATGCAGAAGAAATGTTGGATTTAAATAAAGATGTAGCACTGCTCAATAGTTCAGTTGCCCCCCCCTCTTAAACCCCTTCATTTATACTCTGATAAATAAGCAAGTAAAACAAGCCTTCTGGGACACTACAAGAAAGATGGTTTCTTTCCTATCGAATAAATTCTCTTGTCTGCCAAAAATAATGAAAGAAGTTGAACACATTCATTGATAAATGATAGCCAAATCATCTTAATTTTTATGTCCTCTTTTATTGTGATAAATGCTATTAAATATTTTTTTGGCATAATGTTCTCCTGCGTTCTACTCCTTTCAATAGGTACTTTCTAGATCTATAATTCCTTTTATTGTGTCAATCTTTCTGTTCATAATTTCAGTTTCTAATTAATCTGCATTTGAAACATTTCAAAATGAAACTTAAAGGTCTTATTTGTATCATGGCTTTCTAATTTAGGAAAATAAATGTAAGTATCCCAGAATTTGTCCTTATAATTTTACCTAACGCCAATAAATAAAATGTTTGATTATTATTAAATAATGTGGATTTATTGTACTGAATTTAGCATTTCACAAATGCGTATTCATTTAACCTTCATAAATTTTTCATGAATTAAATTCTTTAGCCTCTCCTTTTTATAGATAATCAAGCAAGCTTGAGAGAGAATTAAGGAATGCATCCCAAAACACACAAAGAGTAAGGTAAAACCTTCATTTAAATAAATATAATCTGATTCCAGTGCACATGTGCTTAATCATTGCTGCATCCTGCTATTAGATGTAATTTAACTAACTTTATATGATAAATTTACATTTTTCAGTAACATAGCACCTTAGAAAATTTTCAATATTAAGAAATATTTAGCTGTACTTGATGTTAACTTATTTAACTTTGGCATGAACAGCTATTCAAATGCACATGATATCCAAAACAGTCTTATGGAATTAAGTCAATATATTAAATATTCAGAATTCCTTGACACTAGTTTGTAAATCTATATTATCATATAATTCCCATTCTGTGCTTTGTCTCATTGAATTGGGATATGATCAATGAGAGAGAGAGAGCGAGAGAGAGAGAGAGAGAGAGAAACTGTGAAACTCCTTGAGACCATTCCGTCATTCATGGCACAGTTTTGTAAAAACCAGGGTCTTTGTCATATTTGAATTTTCTTTTAATTACTGACGCTTTTCTAATGTCTTGATCTACTGTGGTAATATTGTATCTGTGATGAGCGGTCTCCTATTGAAATATCACTAATAAATTATTTCGTCTTTAAGTAAAGTCATCAATGAACATGCATACATGTTCAGCATAAAACATCATTCTCTACTAAAGACAGACAAAATAAGCTGTATGCTGGGAAAGGTGATAACAATTCTAGGATTCTGCAATATTTATTTTAAATGTCTCAGGTCCTCAGGTGTAGAGTAGCATCAATTATGGATCTTATGTGCAAATCAAAAATGAGCCTACAACTGCAGGTCAGTATTTACTTGCCTTCAAAGGGGAAATATTCTCTTGTGATCCATGGCTATATCTATATTTTAGTTGGAACCTGAAGTACACACCTGAAAAAACTCCATCATGCATAATAGAGTTGAGTTCAGTTCTGTTCTGGGGTGACTCTTTTGTGCTATTATCCTAGAATCCCAAAAAAGTTAGTTCTTAGTTGCAGGAAACAAAAAGTAAAGGTAGTTTTAAAATTGACTAATATACTTGTAGAATTCACTGATTACTTGCTCCATGACATTTGAGACTCATAAGCAACCAAAAAGGTAAAAAGTAAATATTAATATTTTTATTTTAAAATGGACAAATTGAAACGCCAAAATTAACTTGCCCATTATTTCATGGTTTGCAAAGCAAATTTGGATCCACATATTTTAAAAGCCATGAATTCAGATATTAGATAAGTTTGAAGTGGTGAAATTCAACAATAAAGTCTGAAAATGATGTCTTCTATTTGATATTAACCCTTGTTATATATTTTTCCTTCCCATCATATTACTACACTATATTTGCAATTCAAATTATCCTTTTACTTTTAGTTTCCCCCCTAGTTAGAATTATCATTCTAATGAATATATTAAGAATCATATTATTCTCATGTGAAATATTTTTCCTTCTAACAGTGTGGTAACCACTAATTTCTCTATAAATCCTGTGCCACACTTTTCAAATTCTCTTAAATCTAGAATCAGGACATTTTTTCCCACTTTTTCTCATACTCAGCTTCATGAACCCACCTTTTAGGCTGAATATTCTATTGCCTCAAAGAATTTCTAAATAAAACACCACATTTATCCCTGACTTTGTAATTTATAAATTTGTTCATTGTTCTCTAATCTTTATTCAGTAACTCACTCTTGATTGCTACTTAATTATAGTGTGCATGCAATTCAAATCCTGTGTCATTTTAATTGTCTAAAAAATAATATGAGGTGGCTGTAATATTTGGCTAACAAGGTGGCAATTGCTATCATTCACTTTAGTGATAGAAATATAGTTAATATAGGGAAATTATTCCCACAAATGCAAAAATCATCTTGAGCTCTACACTGGTGACCTACCTTTTAAAAATAATTTCCTTTGTTTATGATTACTTCAGGTCTAACCTCACCCTTGTGTAATCTTGCAATACTAATGGTAATCTTAAACTCAACTTAAATTTGATTATGGTTATGCTGTGACTAGCTTTCTATCTTCACACTTAGACTTGAGCTATTGTGATGGTAATTCTAAACTGAGTTTGCCTTTGCTTATGGTTATTTCAGGACTAGCCTCAAACTTGCACTGGCCTCATATTTGTTCACCATTGTGATCACAACTACTCTATTGTCCCTTGTTTGTGGCATGGGGACTTCTGCCCCATATGGCTCAGGGGATGGCAAATTTGAGACATCCCTGTCTCCTGTCCTTTCACTTGTGTTAATAACTCTATTTTCTTTCATGATTGTCCAGGTGTGGACTAGATTGCTTCTTGGTGGGAATCATTGGTCCTCGGGTTTCGACGTTCACACTTTCAGTCCAGCAGCTGCAGCAGTCCTAACTCTCAGGACTAGGACTGGGGGATCTCCTAACCTGAGCAACAAGAATTCTGAAAGCAGCAGGTCATGAGAAGAAACCAGTTTTCCTTGAGACTTCAATGACCTCAGAGAGTATATACTGAATTAGCGTTGCTCATCCAAAGACTGTCAAAGGCAAAATGAGAAACAAGCAGAACTCTGAAGTAAAGGAAAATTAGGCAGTTTGTATTTTAAAGCATTGCAAACAATTTGGTTATAAGCCAACAGCTAAAGAAAGAAATTCTTCTACAAAACTGGTTGGTCACAGTGCAGCCTTCAAAGAGATCATTTGAATATAAAAGTTGTTTTAAAGTTAAACTTATTTTGGAAAAGAATGAAAATCATAACTAAAATTAGTGAATTGTCTGTTTCTGTCTAACTCTCTATTTTTATCTGCCTATTTGGTCGGTGTATATCTTCATAACTTATGGCAATATCAAATTAACAAATGAAAATTATTAAACAGCTCTATTCAATTGGTTAAAAATTAAATAAGAACTTATTTATAGGTCAGAGAATTAAGTGTCATAATTTGTCCTGTTATCCTTAAATTTAAACCTTTTAACAGCCTTAAAATGAGTGTAATTAATAATCCAATTGTCAAATCTCAGTAAGTAAAGAAAAAGTTCTTGAAAGCTCTGGAAAGACATTTTGTAAATTAAGATTAAAACAAATTAAACAATTAAAATATATTCCAGAACTTTGAAGTCATTATGCTTTTAAAGTTGCTCCTAATTTTATATTTTATTAAAGAAAAGAGATTTTAGCCTCCAGTGGAGGAAGATTAAAAGAGCATTCCTTACATAAACTAAAAGGGTTTCAATTTTATTTAACTTGGACATAATCTCCCTAGGTTTATTGGATACTAAAAAATAAATTAACATTATAGGTATTAAATCTTTAAGATGATGAAAATTGTATGTTTGTGTTTAATGAAATAAAGATCTGGCTTAATGTGAAATGACTAGTTTCCACAGAACAGAATAAGGAATGTAAGGCGAGACTTTTAAGTGGATAAAGGTAGCTAACTGTAATTTAATAAGCTTTTTAAAATGTGAATTAGCAAGTCTATATGGTTATGGTTAATTATAAGAAGTTTGGAAAAGCATCTTCTAAACTGAATCATTTAAATGGCTAATTCCAGTAAGCCATTATTAATTAGAAACCTAAACTGATTGATAATAACAAAAAGGGGCATCATAACAGAGAAACCTGTCAGAGGCCACCTCAATCTGCATATTAAAGTTGTCAAAAGGAAAGATAATCTTGATCCATTGGGAATCTTAGGTTTTCATAAAATAATGGAGAAAATAGTTTTTCCTGTACTGCTAATGCAATATACCTCTTAATTAATGTAATCATGGTATAAATATAGAAGTAAAAATAAAGTACTAAAGATAGTTAAGTTCATTTAATATGTTATAAACTGCAATGGAAGTCTTTTTAAAATGTATAAAAAAAATTAAAAGAGGTAGAATTCAGTATTGTCAACTCACTTGTGCATTCAAACCAGGCCCCAATACCCAGCATGGTGCCTCTCCATTTGAGTTTTTGGCTAGATTGGTCATGAAGACTCCTAAAACAATAAAAGTAACTACTACATCTAGACATGGCTCCTGAACTTGTTAGAGAGAATGTTGCAATTTTAGACTCCTGTGGCAACTGTTGATGCCTCAATATGGCCAGATTTATAATAGACATTGCCTCCAGAGAGGCTCTGTTTCATAGTGCTGAAGAGCACTATGCACTAGACTTGTAAAACATTGGCACTTCCCTCCAAGGGTCAACAGTGCTGCAGCATGGTGGTTGTGTGAAGGACATACCAAGTGGAAAAATAATACCAGAGGGAGTCGATGTGGCTCAGTTGTTGAGTGCTGGCTTTCCGCATACAAGGTCCAAGTTTCAATCCTCCGTCTCAGAAATTCAAAATAAAAAAAAAAAAGGAAAGAAAGAAAAGAAAAGAAATAA
Source organism: Cabassous unicinctus (assembly GCA_029593785.1). NCBI lineage: Eukaryota > Metazoa > Chordata > Mammalia > Cingulata > Chlamyphoridae > Cabassous > Cabassous unicinctus. The sequence goes on along the minus strand of JAQZBX010085959.1, from coordinate 2,586 downwards.
TTACCAGAGTGATGTGAGTAGAACTTAAACAAACACAACTGGCATTATGGCCTGCTTCCATGGAGAGACAACATGTATATTATTGCAAACCTGGAGTATAGATCTATTAAGGGCAGGACAAAGAAAAACTTGTGCATCAATTAGTATTAAGTGCTGTACCTATATACCTGAAGAATAAATTAATATCTCTTCTAGATCATATGCAGAGGGATTTTGAACACGTTAAAAGTCCTGGTAAACAATTCATTTTCTAAGTAATTAATGAATGTGCCTATAAGATAAAATAATGGCTTTCTTAAATCCTGTCTTTATTTTGCTTACCATATGCTCATCTTGTTGTTGCCTATACTGTCATTGTGAGCTCCTCTTTAGGGTAGTGCCTCTCCTCATACCCCTCCTAGTTGTCCTAAGCATAACCACTGCTGTGGGAACTGGGGTTGGCAGTTTACACCAAACCCAGCAGGTCTACCATATACTTTCCCTAGAGTTAACCAACAGCATAAAAGAACTCAAAGAAGAATGCTGTTTCCCATCAATTTTGGGAGAATACAGCCTCTGAAGGTACCTGACCTTTCTCCCTGCTGTGGTCCAGTATGTCACAGCTGACCCCCTTTTTGGGCCCACTTATCACCTTCTTCTTTATCCTTTTAGTAGGGCAATGTATCTTAAATTCTAACTAAGTTTGCTTCTTCCAGAATCAATACCTTCCAGAAGAAGATATGAGTCTGGGAGGGATTTCATCCAGTTCCAGCTATGGTGCGAGACCTGTCTTCCCTCAACTTTAATAGAATGGCAAGAGGGTTTTACACTCTGTCAGGCTGGGCCTACTTCCCCTAACCAGCAGGAAGCAGTTACAGAAGAATGACCATCACCCTTCAGCTCCCGCTTCAGAATAAAGATATAAATTCTCTGAGGGGGGAGTTAAGGCAGCTTAATATAGGGAATGAAGGAAGGTGGCTGGGACCTGACAAAGTAATGGCCTTGAGATCCCACCCTGTCACCAACTGAGGGGAAGGCTTCTACTAAAGAACAATGCTGGAAAGACCCCTCAAAGAACCTGGCCGTGAGGTCCCATTTGGACCTCTTTCCAGGTCAAAGGGAAGCCCTGGATACCTCCAAAAAACAGATTTCTTCATTGGGACCCTGAGAACTAATAGGCAGGTATCATAATGCAACCAATCAGAACAGCAAACAGCTGGGTCCCCTTCCAAACATTATTAAGGGGGAGGAGGAAAGGTTTTAAAAAGGCCTAACTTGGGGCCCCACATGCATAACTCATCCTGTCACACAGCTGAAATCCATGTATTGGATTGTGTACTTTTCTAGTTTTCTTGTGCCTTAATAAACTTTTTACTCCCTTGCCTATCCAAAAAAAAATATATACTATGACTTCTACTAATTACAAATGCAGGAATAGGCATAATGATAAAGGATCTATAGAAATGTGTTGATAAGGCATATAAAGAGGCATTATTTATTTAATTTTTTTTTGTTTTTTGTTTTAGTTAGGCCAGTAAAAAGAATTTATTAGGAAGTGGGGGAATGAACAGGGTTTGCTGAGAAATGGGAGAAAACAATGGAAATACACACCAAGATTTGGTGCAGGCTCCTCTATGCAGAGAGAGCCAAGAGGTGTTTTCTTGAAGAAAGTATGTTGTAGCCTGAAAATGGTTAAGTTCATATTAAGGGAAGAACTGGAGACAATAACTGCCTTTAAGTACTAGAATTTCATCTCATGAAAAATGAGTTGCATTTCATCAGTATAATCAAAGATGAAAATACATACAATTATTATCAATAAGATTTGTTAAATATATAAAAATCACTGCAATTTTGCTATTAAAAATAATCTTAACTCTATGTATTACAGAAAATTATTTACCATGACCTTCATTTAAAAAATGGAAAGCCTCCCCACAAGGCATTTAAATAACGTTTTCAAGGTTAAACAATCAGTGATTGGGCTTGTTAGGATATGAATGTGGGGCATCTGTCTCCATTGTATATGGACAAACAGTAAGCTATTAAAACTCCCAGTAAAAAGAAAACATGTAACAATTAGAACTCAGAAAACTGTAGTGAGTTCAACTGTTAAGTAAACACATTCATTTCTTGTAGACTGGTACTGTTTAAGAAAGAAATGGATTTCGATCTTTGGGGATTTTATAAATGTAATTCCTGTGAAAATTAGAGTAGATTAACTTCAATCATTTCTCCTCTCTTTTTGCCTAAATTTATCGTGCCTACAGATTATGTAAAGCATGCTAACTAAAATCTTATGATTACCATCTTACTCCTTCAGTGAGTATTATACACTTTGTATACAGTTGTCTGAATGACAACAAATTTGATAAAATTCACCACACATGTGCATATTTTGTCTCTCTGGCTAGGTTATCAGCTTACTGTAAGCACATGGGAAATCTCAGACCCTCTTTAAGTATTATTGCCTTGCAGAAGAAGTTTAATTAGAATTTGATGATAGATGAATGAAATTACTGAAATTGTAGTCATCACATTATATTAGAAATTTGTACTTGCTCATTTGTTATTAATTCATTGAACATTCACTCAGTTTACCATATT
>JAQZBX010085958.1:0-13055 GCA_029593785.1 Cabassous unicinctus | reverse complement strand
AAAAAAAAAAAAAAGACTGGATTATTGCTTTTCTTTAATATTCCATTCCTTTTTAGAAAAATGACTAGAGGCATTGACAAAAACAACATTTAACAGGGACTCCTTTCCAGAAGTCATTTGCAAATGACTTCTACCCTCTCTCCATCTCATCTTTTTTCATTTTCAAAAGAAAGGGTTTTGGAATAAGTCAACCTGTACTCAGCTTGCTACACAAAGCTTCTGCTTTCTCAAGTCCTATACTTAATGCCCATTCATCTCATAAACCTCTGGTCTTAAGTCCATGGGGGTGCCAGGCTGAAGAGTCCAGGGTGATGGCTGTTAAAGCAGCTTGTATTAATCCCAAGGCCAGTCATAATCCTAACCTTAAACAGTAGACAGCCAATTGCGTCACATATTGCATACATCAGGCTAAAACGGAAAGAGCACACCAGACATCCTTTGTCTGCTACTTCTGAGTCACAGCAGCAGCCGGGCCTGTGTTCCTGTGTTCCTTTCACCAGAGCCCACTAGTAAGATCACAGCATCTCAACCCATTGAGCCCATTGTCCTTCCAGCCACATGGAGTAGCTTATAAGTTATCACTAGAATAGATGATTTTCTATAAGTAACAAATGAAAACGTTTTATTTGCTGTCTAGATCTACTAATGACTGTCTCTCCATCTCATGGTTGGGGAGCCTGTACTTTTATGCAAATGGGGGAATTAGAAATACAGAGGAGCAACATCTGAATATAAATAACGTGCTCCTCATTGGTTCCTCACTAACTTCCTGGAAAATTGCTGTTCCTAAGAGAATGTTCAGTTTCCTTGAGAAGGAGACATTTTATGTAACTATAGTACACTGTACGTAGGAGGGGACGTCTCATTTCTTTGTACAGGTTTCACTCTCTAGGTATTGAGTGGGGGAAAGGGAGGGGCAGGGGAGCCAAAACCACAAAGAGCAGTCTAAAGCACACACTGTGTCAGCAACATGACAACTCCTCTAATATCATCAATGCTGACTCTAAGTAACCTCTTGTGGAGTTGAATACATCATTAAATTTTTATTTGTGCTCTGCCTGAGGCTTTTCCCTAACCACCAATTTCAAGTGAAGGTCTAGAGAGCTTTTGTGAAAGGGGCAGAGCACAAGTAATATCCTGGTCTGTAGCCAGGTGTCAGTGTACTTTATAATGTAAGAAAAGGATTATAGGGAGATTTTTTATTCAGTCCTTAGTCCAACCAAAATTTAAGACTTAAAGAAAGCAGCTTCTTGGGTTAGGGGACAAAGTGTGCTGGTGGTGAGGGGGAGTGGTAAACACATCCAGTAAAATTCCAGGGATAAAAAACACCATCACAAGTTCACAAAATACAAAGGAGTAAGAAGGAATATTTTTGAGTCATACATGGTTCAGGGAATAGGGTCAACGTGGCACAGTGGATCAGCCATTAAATGGCTTCTGTGATAATTCTGAAATCCATTGCCATTTCTTTTTGGAGTGAATCCTTCTTCTGGAGAGGTCAAAGATTGTGCTTAAAGAAAATGTCAGTAGAAGGTAACAACTTTTTAAATATTCTTTTGCCTCTGTTTCCAGGTGATTTCCTTTTGGTTAAAACCCAGAAGCAGCAGAAACCTCACATGGATGGAAGAACAGTCTTTTGATACAGGTGAGGGGAGCAACTAGATGAACTTACACAGTAAGTGAGGAGTCTATCTCTTGGTCTTCTCCCTTGATCCTTCCAAGTCTCTGACCTAACAGAGATGGCAGTTTATTTTCTCTGGAAGAAACCAGTAATGGACACTTGTCTGTTGGCTTTGCCCAGAGCACCAGTCCCTTTCTTGGGGCCCTTTCGTTCCTCTTTGGGTTCTTTTTTCACAGTCAAGGCAGGGGGTCTGTGTACAGAGGACGTCTTCAACTCCTCTTCACTATCTGTGCAGGATTCACTCTCGTAGACTTTTTCAGTCACTGAAGGAATAAAGGAAAAATGGAGCATTAAGTGGTTAAGTGGGTTTAGTAATTTATCAAGGAAAAGAGAGGTTTCACTCACCCCCAATCCTTCAGACCCTCTTGTTCAAGGCAGGTGTGCTTACCTACTGCCAAAGAGCTTTCCCAATGGAAGAGATCTAGCCTCAGATAAGAAGCAGATAAGGGATCTTGGGCTCACCGAGCCTCTAGATGGGGCTCAGAATTAACATTCACCCTTACTCCCTCACTGCTTAGGACCTATGCCTTTAAATGGCCCCTTATCATTTAATTGCCTAAATCCTTCACTTGGGTCCTGTGGTCTATGCTAGTTAACTTCCTGAACTCTGCAGCTGAACCGTCTACATCTAACACCTACTTATACTGCCATGCTTGGATTGACTTCATCAGTCTCATTTCCCTGACCCACAGTGCCTGCCTATTTCCATTACTGGTTTTCTTGGTCTCAATCTCTGGTCTACTTTCCAGCCCCCATGCTGTCTAGCCAGGCTCCCTCCCTGCCCTGGACCCCCCTGGCTAACCCTATCCTGATGTCACCCACTCTCTGCACATCCTAAGCACAGAGACTTAGAGATTTGTTACTCAGTTGTTTGGGTCTTAGTTCTAGTTAACCCAAGATTTAGTAGTGGTCTACATTATGAGGATAACTATTCAAGCAAACTCCATCAGCTGGCAAAGAAACTTGATACTTTTCAGAAAGGTCAATGATAAAATGAGAAACAAAGTTACCAGTTCTCTTAATTCTATCACTCAAAGTCCTTTTTGGCCTTTTTCCCTGCCAGTAAAACTCATTAAGCTTTCCCCAGTGGAAACTTTGAAGAAATACCCCAGTGAGTAGTCATTATAAGGAAGCCCCAAAGGGTACCAGCACAGACAGTGGCTTCCAACAATAATGTCACAGAACTGATAAGAGTCTCGTCAATATTACTGCAATACATACAACCACAAGGAACAGCACAATGCCACCTTCCTGTAACTTTAAACAGCTGCACCAGCTGTGTAACAAATGCCATCTAAATTCTTTCTTAGCCTTCCTGGTTGGAGCAAATGATGGAGAAAGAGTAAAGGAAAACATCTCTTTTCTTAACTGAACAGAGAAACCTAATATGCATAAGTGCTCAAATGATTAAACTGAGTTATTTTTACCCATTCACAAATAATGATAGTTTTAAACTCAAGTATTGACAACTTCTTTCTAATAAAATATATTAGTCAAATTGTTCTAGAGGCATAGGCTTTTGAATCAAACATATCTAACATATCTCTTCTAAAACCTAGTCTGCCACTTACATAATCTCAAACTTTAATATGCATCACAATCACCTGGAGGGCTTGTTAAACTAGATTGCTGGGCTCCATTTCCAGCGTTTCAGATCCAGGTGGTCTGGGGTGGGACCCTAGAATTAGCTTTCCTAACGTGTTCCTAGGTAATACTGATGCTGCTGGAATGGGGACGTTTTGAGAACCACTGTTCTTTCCTCCCCTATAAAATGGGGATAATACCTGCCTCACAGAATTTACCGATGTAACTAGCAGTCTTTGGCAAGTCCTATTCAATGCTATTTTTTTCCCCTCACTATGGACAATGCTGGAGGCCAGCTGGCTATTGCCCACTGAGCATTCATCCTTATTCCTCTCGCCATTAAGGTTGCATACTTAACAGTCCCCACTCTAAGAGTTCCTAGAATTTGTCATTACTTTCAAGAGACTACAATTCACTTTGCAGACTCCTGCCAACTTGGAGGCTAAAAAATACTTATAAGCTTTAAATATATAGTAAGCATTTTATAAGTTCTGACTACTCGAACTGTGCTCCACAGACCAGAGGCATCAGAATCTCCCATGAGCTTATTAGAAATGCCCTATCTTAGGTCCCAGCCCAGACCTACTGAATCAGAAGCTGAATTTTCACAAGATCTTTAAGGGATGCATATACTCAACAAAATTTGAAAATGTTGCTCTCAGACATCTGGGGCATTTCCACAGCAAACCTATTCATTCAGCACTTATCCCAGAAAACCACCCCCATCTCATATGCATCGTCCAAAGCATTATGTAATTGGACAACTGGACAAATTTATAAACTGTTATTTACTCAGTAACTTAAATTAGGGAAGTCTGAGGATGAAGAGTCAACTACAGATACACAAGACTTACTAGTAGTAGGTGATTTAAGACTTTGCCCCTGCATAGCTATATTCCATATTCAAATAGCAGCATGTTTAAACATTAATTAAACCCCAGCATCTATTAGTGTGTTATTTCATTACTTATTAATAAAACCACTGGCTGCCTCATTGACAATTTTATGCAATGCGCTGTTTGGGGGAGTTAAAAATCAATCAGGGCAGCACCAACACAATTTCTTAAGCAGCTAAAAGGAGGATTTCCATAATTCAAGGACAAGGCTATTTCACCTTTAAAATACAGGGCCTTTATTTTAGCCGAATAGCATGCTACTTTTCTGGGCTACCATAAAAAAAGGTTCAATTTGTGAGGGTAATGTCAGATTTCTTTTCCATTCAGCTGCTTTGCTCTTAGAAATCTACCTCCTTGTCCAGGAGTCCACCCCAAACTTATCTCAAGAGCCCAACTTCCCCAGTCCCTGCAGTAAACTCACAAAAAGGGAAAGATCAGCTTTTTAAACCCACAGAAAAACTGACCCAGCACAGGAAAGGGCAAGCCCCCAGTGCTGGTACATTTGGAAGAGGCTCAGCAGAGAGAGGAAAGCAGAACTCCTTTGTTGGTAACAGGAGCCAGGATTCATTAGGTTGAGCTTGGACTAAAAACTTAAAAAAAAAAAAAAAAAGTGCTATGTGAGCACAGTTTTTCATTGCTACGTCCAAGGCTCTTAAAAGCCCTGTCGAGACAGGAGTGCACAAAAGCCCACATCTCACACCTGGCCAAAACTTGAGTACTGTGTTTTGAACAAAGCAATAAGTAATTAGCCACAAATTCCCAATGAACTCCCACAAAGATATATTTGATTTTTTTCTTTTGGGGTAGAAGGAGGAAAAAACTGGCACTGTAGCTTTTGTCCACTTGAATTGAAAAAAGACTAAGAGGGAGCGGATGTGGCTCGAGCAGTTGAGTGCCTGCTTCCCACAAGGGAGGTCCCAGGTTCAGTCCCCAGTGCCTCCTGAAACCAACCAACCAAACAAAAAAACAAGCAAATGAACAGAAAAGAAAAACAACTCAGGGGAACTGAGGTGACTCAAGGGTTGAGCACCGGTTTCCTACAACCACGTACCGGGTTTAATTCCCAGCTGGTACCTCAAAAGACAAACAAGACTAAAAAATGCAACAGTAAATTCATATATGACCACCAATGACCAAATCAAGAGGCTTGAAAATATATTATTAAAAGACTGGAAGGAAAACAAAAACAACAAATCCAAAGTCTAGAGTTCAAAGGCTCAGAAGAAATTTGACAGTGAAAAAAACAGAATTTCAACATGCAAGGAATTTTATTCCCCAATAATATGCTACAATTAAAATGGCAGAGGAAATAAAACAAAAACAAAAACAAAAACACAAACACAAACACGGCAGAGGCCTTTCCAGGGAGTAGAAGGTGGGGAATAATAGGCCAGGGTATACAACTGATATCTTCACTAGTCTGAACAACACTGCCTAGAAAAAAACGATCCTTCAGAAGCAATCTTTAAGATAGAAATTTGAAGTAAAAAAAGAAAAACCAAGAAAGGGAAAAGAAATCCTCTAGGAGAACTAAGCTGTGGCAGGTGGCACAGAAAAGGAGAAACAATTATGGGTTATCCAATAACAAGAGGTTTGAGAGCCTAAACCCACAACTCTTTCCAAACACAAATATACAGTCCATACCAGTATCTGAGCATCCCATCGGGCATCAAATGCTAGATCCTAAAAGCCTCACAGAAGAAGACAGCCTGGTTCGACTGTAGAACGAGTAGAACAAGCTAAAACATGGCCAAAGAGTTGGCCAATGACTCAAAGCCTGCATTCTAATTCCCCTCTAGGCCTCCTAACCAAGCCTATGCTTTTCTATAACATGGCTTCCAGACAGGAAACATAAAAGGAAGCAATCTAGATGAATAACCCCTCCCCAGCCCCCAAGAACAAACACAGGGCATCAACTACCAAAGACTTTGATACTCTCTTTTCAGAGTCTAATCACCTGTAAGATCTTTTCTACTGCTCAAATTTACAAACCACATTCCAAAAACACAAATGCTCCTACATGATGACAATAACATCTCAGTTCATATTGTGGTTTCCATCTCAAAAGTGTTTTTAGATACACTACCCCACCTGAATCTTCCCCACAACTCCACAGATAGGCAAAATGGGTATTTTACCTCCATTCCACAGATCAAGAAACCTCTCCCCAGAGGTTATAAGACTTTTAACCAAGATCTCCAAGCTGATTTTTCTCATCTAGAGTACCAACAAGGAGCCAGGGTGCCGGCTTTAGTGGCAGTGCTCGCTATACCTCAGCTACTCCAAGTGCGGCTCAGAGACGCACAGCGCCAGCGGCAGCATCACTTGGGGGTACTTTGTACGTGTACAGAAGTCTGAGAGGCCGTGCTCTATGAGGGATCGTGGTGTCTCTCAACGATAATAACTCTATTTCTGGATTTGGCACCAAATATTTGTTCTTACCTATGCAGCCGTCCTCATCCACAAAGGTTTTAGATTTCAGCACCCGCTTTCGTTTTCGTTTGTTTTCTCCACTTGAGTTCTAAAAGACCAGGTATGACAACATTAAGTTGACCAATGAAGCTATAGAGAAAAATAGCAAAAGCTTCTTAATCTATAACAATCACTCTCTAATAGTTCATTATGATAAAAAGTTGAAAGCAGGACCCCCATGCATTTCCTTCTTAGGGTTCAGCCCTACCACACAGACTAGCTAGGCTCACAGTATGTGCAGGCTTGATATTCCATTGTTTAAGAGATGGAAAGTAGCATGTTGAACAAAGAACTGTGTTTAATCAATCAACAAACTTGTTGAGTGGTACAGGCACCATGGTTGAAAACCAATAGGACAAGTACCTTACAGTCTAGTGGAGGAGAGGGACAAAGAAAACACACCATTGCAATATGCTGTAGTAAGTGCTCTGAAGGAAGACGCAGCAAATATCATGGGAGCACACAGGGAAGGCTGCATAAGCAGACCAGGGGTTTCTGTGGCATATGTCCTTGCTGTGGACACTCGATACTTCAGCCCTGGCTCCTCAACAGCACACCCATCTAATTTAGTCTCAAAAGGGTATTACTAATATCAATTTCCTTTTATCTCCACTGGTCTCTCTTATCCCATTTCCCTTCAGTAAATGAGGAAATCAGTGTAAGATTTAAATTATAGTTTTAATACACTGAAATAAGGAACAATAATTGTCACAAAGGAAAAAACTTGACAGCATCCATTTTCTCTACTCTTCATTATTTACATTAGTAGATTTAGGTAAGACACAGCTGAGGGTCATTCAGAACCATTTGCTGCCAGCTTTTCCCATCCACCCCTTTTACAGAAGAGCTTCTAAAAAGCAACAAAGTTTGTTCTTCATTATCTCTCACTCCTTTGAGGCAGGCAGGACCTCTTTTTGAACAATTCTAACAGAAGTTGTGTAGCACAGCAAACCTAATTCTGGAGGTCAAGGAAAACAAAACTATTACCAGGAGCCACTTCTGCAACTTTCCTCAGACTATATATACCCTGTAGCTGAAATCTCAAACCAGGTAAGAGAGGGAAATGCTCATTTCTGTACAATCTACAGGAAAGCAGAATGAGACAAGAGCCATCTACTGGCATTTGTGAAGAATAGAGCAAGTGAACTGATTTAGTACAGTAGTTTTAGGTCCTTGGGTGATAAAAGACTCATGGAAATGCAAACATCCCAGGAAAGTTTTACCTTGATGGAAGAAGGCTCTAGCTCAGTCTTTGGCACTGGTTCAGGAGGTGGAGAAACAGGAGGAGGTGGGGATGGTGACTCAGGTTCATAAGCCCCAGGAGAGTCTGGTATAACTGAAATAAACATGTTTAGATAAGGGAACTATAAGCACTATCTGGTACAATGCCTTCTCCACTGGCTCTCTAAACTTCCATGTCTAGCAAATGGCATTTTGCAAGCAGTAGTTCATGACAACCAAGGACTATGTAGTTATATAGTTATCTTTAAAATGCATGTTTTATTAATTTTATACAAATAAAACCAGAGAATCAAGAATTATTCCAGCTGGAATATACCTTAGAGATCTTTTTTTTCTTCTTTTTAAAAAGCAGTTTTATTGAGATAATACTCACACACCATACAATCATCCAAAGTACAAACAATGGCTCTCAGCAGAATCACAAGAGTTGTGCATTCTTTACCAAAATCAATTTTAGAAAATATTCTTTACTCCAAAAAGAAAAACCCCAGGCCCCTTATTGCCCCCTATTATCGACACTTCACTAGCATTGGAGTGGTATCTTTGTTACAACTGATGAGAAGATATTAAGATATTACCTTTAACTATAGCCCACAGTCTGCATTAGGTGTGTTTTTTCCCATGAATCACCCTAATATTAACACCTTGTAAGAGCGACATTTGTTCTGGTTCATGAACGAACATTCTTATGATTTGTACTATTAACCAGAATCATTGTCCATAACCAAGTATTCTGTATTATACAGTCCCATGTTTTATCTACCTTAGAGATCATCTTAGCTAAAGTTTCATTTTACAGTCAGAATACAAAATTGCTTTAAAAATATCTACCGATCACCTACCATCTATCATGTATTTCACTTACTTTGTTTCATTTTATCCTCAAAACAACCCTAAGATGATATTAGTCACACATTAAGAGTTCAGAAAGCAGAGGTTCAGAGAGGTTAACTTGTCAAGATCACAGAGCTTGTAACTGAGGCAGGAAATTTTAAACCCAAGACAGTCAGATTCCAGAGCCTTATTATTTAACTACACCATGCAACCTTACATTCAGGATTAGACATTTTCTCTCAAGATCAAGTAAGTGGAGAAAATCAGCTGATTATCCCAAATGTTCTATGCCAGTGTCTTTGTGAATGTGATCAAAGAACTATTTGCAATCACCTGAAAGGTTTGTTAGACTGAAAGTTTCCAGCTAAATGTTAACAGCATAAGCTTTGGGGGGAAAAAATCACCTTTGAAATGACAATAAAGCTCCAAGACCACTTAACATTGTGTACGGGAATTTTTTCTAGTGATTGTCCCACTCATGAGGATTGTTCTGCTACAATGAGATTAGCAGGAGAACACTTCTAGGAAAGCATATTGCTATGGAAGTGACATCACCTGCGAAGACAACGTCACCGGATTGTTCCTCATCATTTCTGAATAGATCAAGAAATAGTGGTCTTAGTATAAGGCCCATGAGAGGGGACGTGAAAATCCTCAGCTGACCTACTGTTTAATCACCACAATGAAATTGCTGGTCAGGGGACTGGGTAGCTGCTTAGCCTCACCTGCTCCCTGAATCTCCTGGCTGTATTCAAAATCTTAGCACAAGTCTTGGATCTAAAATTCTCCCAACTGATTAAGTCAGTGTTAAAAATTATGACAGTGGAGGGTTCAAGGCCAACTGACCTGAAGAGGTGAAGTAGAACAAAAGCCAGAGTGAAACAGTAAACTATACATTTCAAGTATGAAATGGGCCCCAAAACTTTATAAACTCTGGGAAACAAGAGACAGAAAACATAAAGTAGCCCTGCTATTAACCCAGCTCTGGAAGGTTAGAACACAATGGGAGCTCAAGCAAGAGAAAAGTCAAACCACAGAGTCAAGCACCTATTTTTCTGAGGGTATAGCTGTTAAAGCTGTTACATGATGGTAGATATGTTACAGTGGTAGGACAAAAGTTACTGCAGTAAGGGAGCCAAAGAAAAGGAATTTTGACCACTCACGGTAATAAACCTAGCAGCTCTTATTCTACTTCCAGTTCTGTTAACTACTTGACTTAACCAAGGGAAACACTGAATCCTAGTGGCACCCTCTAAGACCCCTCTCCTACACTGTATGCTATTGTTTATATAGACTCTCTCTCCAGACTCCAACCTCCAAGGAGGCAGAAACACCACTATTTCCCTGGCATGGAATATATAGTAACAATAACAAAAGGAAAAGAATCACTTTCCAAACTAAATTTAGGATGAGGGGCTTCCTGGTTAAGGAGCAATCGGCATAGACATCTTTTTCCCTTCCCACATCCCCTTCCTCTAAAAACATTATAATGATAAAGGAATAAAATGTTATAACTCCCCCCCACAATAGGGAAGAGAACAAAAGAGGACCAAGAGCCCTTAATAAGAAATTCAAACAAATTCCTGGAAAATGGAAGGCAGATGAGAGAGAAAGTTGACAAGAAAAGCATTAGTCGATTACGTGAATATGATAGAAGTAGTTAAGAAAACTTCTATTTATCTGATTTTTAAAATTGTGTTTATGTATGACTTTGCTTAAAATTTTAAAAATATATATTTTTAAAAAGGATAGCGAAAATAACTAGCATTTACTGGGCTTTACAAATATTTATCATTCATTCTTGAAATAACTCTACAAAATCACTATTACTATTATTTTATACAGCTGAGGTTCAGAGAGATAAAAAACAAAACAAAAAAAACTTATCCACATTCGTATTCTAGAATCCAGGTCTGTCTGCCTTAGTCTTTTTTCTTTCTTTCTTTTTTGTTTTTTTCTTTTCTTTCTTTTTTTGGTTCTTTTTTCTATTTGCCTTAGTCTTTACCATTAAGCAAAGTATTCTGTCTTGATACATTTTCAGAGACACAACCATAGGGAATGTTTGATATATTGGTATATTTTAAATGTATTTGTAGCAAAACTGCAGCACTTTAGGTGAAAGATATTCAAGCAATAAAACACTTATCCCAGGAAAGAACCTTTGTTGGGGCAGAATAAGAACTGTGGTAAAACTAATTTCAGGGATCCAGCAATGTACCTACTTGTTTGCCAGAGTTTTCTGGCAGAGATGGGTTATTAAAATTCCTGGTAATCATTCATAGCTTCCTAGGACTCAGCCTTTCTCTTTTTTTTAGGAGGTACCAGGTATTGAACCTAGGACCTCATACATGGGAAGCAGGCACTCACAACCACTGAGCTACATCCACTCCCCTCAGCCTTTTTAAACTACCTAACCTTACCTAACAAGAGAGATCATTTGCTTAACCTTCTCCATATGCAACTTGGAAGGACTGAAAATGTTAGCAAAGACTTAAGCATATTCATTAAAACGGTACTTCTTAGCAAAGTAGATATTACTCTATATGTTACTTCTTTCTAGGTCTGGCCTTTTTTGCTTCACAAATAGAGTTCGTTGAACTGCTAAAGCGCTTAAGGCCCTGCCAAGTTGAAGAAGAAAGGGATAGTTCCTTGGGTAGAGAGTTAAGGATATGAAGTTGAAGGGAATATTCTTGCAAATTTATTACTGTTAAACACTTATTGAACACCTCAATAGGAAAAGTCGGGTGACTACCAATGTGTCAAGCATTGTCCTGGTACTTTTGACACACATTATCTGACTTAATTTTCATAAAAAGGCTGTGATAATGCCCCCATTTTAGATTTGAGGAAACAGAATTAAAGAAATTAAGTGATCTGCTTAAAGTCACACAGTAAGTGGTGAAGCTAAGATTTAAACCCAGGCCTGCCATTTCTTCCACTCCTGCTGCTCATATGCTAATTTCTGGCTTAAGAAAGCATATCAAAATATCACATAATTAATGAAACAGAATTAAAACAATAATAGGCTAGGGAAGTGGCTGTGGCTCAAGCAGTTGACTCCCGTTTATCATATGGAGGACCCAGGTTCGATCCCCAGGACCTCCTGGTAAAAAAAAAGAAAAAAATCATCCCAGATCTGCACAGCAGGGAGAGGCACAGGCCCCGTGTGGCGAAGTGACGCACCAAAAAGACGATGATGCAACCAGATAGAAAAACAAAGAAACAAACAAAATATAGGCTAGAGATTTTGTGAAAGTTTAAAATAAAATGCCAGTGGCTTTTAGACAAAGAAGAAATTTAGAAAAAACAATAGCAGAGACTTACAAATTTAGTCAGATGCCAAAAATTATATTAGCCAGAGGAAAAATTCTGAAAGCCAATACTCTATCATATGTTATTATAGGTTGTCCACTGCTATCTCATTTCTTCTCACTCCTTTCCAAACTAAATAACCCCACTCATACTTCTAATCACCCATGGGTATTATCTTTTGCGAGCTAAGGATCAGAACTAGAGTATATTTCAGAAGTATGTAATGAGTGCTCAATCAACCACAGTAATTCCTCCTGGCTTAGAGCTACTCCTTCCCTAATATTAAAGTATCTGGTTTACCTTTTTAATATGCATTAGGCTAATGGCTTCAAAAAATTTCCAGAATCTTCCCCAAGTTCTTTTTCTGATTGGAAATATGGAAGACTGTTCTAATTAGCACGTGTTTCAAAGTTTACTTCCTAATTTTTACCCCATATGTCTGCACAAAGTTGCCTCTATTCCCTCAGCTCTTAACTGGTTAGAACAGTCCGATAGTCCTTATTTCATCCACATACTTGGAAATCTTTCCATAGTCTTGGTCCAGCATTTTGATATAAAATAAGTATACAGCAACTGCCTTCCTAGGTTGTTCACAATGCACTACCACTACCCATTCAAAGAACCATTAAAAAATCATACCTCTGAAGAACACTGCACCTCTCACAGGATATCAGAGAGACCGTAATCCTTAACACATAAGGATTACGTGTAGGATCTAAATCCATGGAACAGACAAAGATGGTGATCTATATAGACAGATTCAACTTCCTTATACTATTTCTGAAGTGTGTTCATCTCTTTTGCATTACTGTCATCTAAATGTATAATTTTTTTCACTCACTTCTTCAGTTGAGCTATTTTACAACAGTGTCCTCAGCCTAAAACTGGAAGGGTCTTTAGTGTCATTCTCTATTCTTACCATGGTTTTACTTTATGTGGCACAGACCACCACCAATATCCTTTCTTGCCTATCAACTCTTCTTAAAAGATTCATGTGGAAGTAGCCAAAGGAATATTACCCCCTGACCTTTTTT
>JAQZBX010085957.1:0-13058 GCA_029593785.1 Cabassous unicinctus | reverse complement strand
AATAAAATCCAAATGTGGAAACCTGTGGTAGGATATTATATGAAGGATTTTCCTGAGTCGATGTATGCAGAATTGTTCAAAACTGGGTCAGTTTGAAATTCTTCCTTAAGAATTTGAATCTTAAAAAAAGTCTGTTAATAAAAACAAAAAAGGTAGTTGAAATTCACTTAGTCTATTAGACATTCTGGGCAGAAACTAACAACTCCTTGTTGTTATTCCTTAGTCTGGTTCATCAGCTTCACCTTTTCAATGAGATGCCCATATTTTTTTCTCTTTTCTTTTTGAGATTATTTTTATTGTTGAAACCAGAGGGATAAGGGAGAAACATAAACTAAGTGATTTGTCTATAGAGAAATAATAAACTAAGCTGCAAGGCAATAAAGGCATTTTTGGGGGTCTTAGAATTGCAGTTAAGAGAGCACATACTCAGGTAACAACCCACATTATGACCCACCTTGGCATTTCTATGCAAGGGTTTCTAAAGGAAAATATTACACAAGTAGTTTGGGTTGGTGGATAATTAGGGTAATCCAGTTGTCCTTCTGGTTACATAGCTGAGTTATCTTGTGGTTTGTTTATGGTGTCCTGATGTACTTAGGGCTTTCTGGAACATTTTTGGTTAGCATACTGTGACAGTGTGTGATAGCTGACTGAGAATTGCATAAGAATGGACCATTTGAAGTCTCTTAGCTATAGACACTCTTATTTTGTTTTTATATTTCTACTTATTTTATACAAACTTAAGAAGTTATTTAAACTTTTTAAGCCCTTAGATGTATTGCATGTATTATGATTATTTTTACAAAGTACTTAGCTTGTTATTAAACATATCAAGTATATGCTAAATAAGGATCATCTATTGTGAAAATAATTTGTTTTTTGTGATTATTGAGAAATATAAGCATGGAGAACATCAGGGATTTATTAATGCATAGGATTTAAACTAGCTGTTCTATAAAAGATGGAAAAATAATGTCTCTTAAGTTAGGTAGAAGTTTCTCTGCAATGAAAAATTCTGTAGAAAGAAGGTTAAATTTGTTGGAAAGATGATGTCATTCACAATATGAATCTTTCACTCACTTATTCTTTTTGAGTTGTATAAATTGGAAACAACATGCAGAACTTCAAGCCTTGCTCCATCATCAATATTTAGTTACAAAACTACACCAAGCTGGAATAGAGTCTAAAGAATATAAATTTTAGCTGCACTGCCATAAGACCAGCTAAGACTTTGTCTTTCATTAAATAAGGTAATGATCAATATCAGTGGTAACTAATGGTTTTCTAACATTAGTGCCTTTCTGACCATCTGATTATGCATTTGTACATTTCTTTTCCTGCACAGAACAGGCCTGAATGATCAAATCCTAAAACTCCAAGGAATTACTGCATCCAGCTTAGAGTCAAGTATCTACATCAGGTTACTTGTGTTTCCTCTTATTCTAGAAATTATAAAACAATAGAATTGTTTCCATAACCTGCTACCTCTACCATATACATGGACATGCAATCACAAAATACAATAAAGGAAAATATTTAGAGTCTATAGGAATTACAAATAAATTCATGTATGTGTAAAGATGAATGCATAAATAGATGGACAGATATGTTATAAATGGTGATGTACACCATAATCATGTATTCAAAGCAATCACCATTCAGTGATTCTATTAATTTTCATCAACTTTGATTTCTTTTATTTTGTGATTTTTAAAAATTTTAGCCATTAAAACACTATTTTTTTTAACACCACTTCATTTTGTTTTTAACAGAAATTTTAATAATGGCGACTGATGGTGAACAATTTATCATGTGATTATTTGCCTTTTGTACAGCACATTTTGTGAAGTATTCATTCAAGTCTATTGTCCTTTTGTAAATTAGGTTGTTTATTGTCCTCTTGCTGAATTTTGGAAGTTTTTTATATTTTCTCTATATATTTACTCAGTTGGATGTGTGATGTAAAAGTATTTCAGCCAGTCTGTGTCTTGAATTTGCATTCTCTTAACAATGTCTTTTACAAAGCAAAATATTTTTATTTTGATAAATCCAGCTTATTATTATCTTTATTTGTGGATTGTGCTTTAATATCACATCTAAGAACTCATTGTTTAACTCCAGTTTACAAAGATTTCTTCTAAAAGCTTATAGTTTCACATTATATATTTAGATCTATGATCCATTTTGAAGTTTTTTTTAAAAATAAATCATGAGTTTTACGTTTAAGTTAAATTTTTCCAAATGGATGTCCAATTGTTCATCATTATATGTTAAAGATACCATACTTTAAGTCTTAGTTTCCTTACTGCTCTGATATGCAAAGGATTGGCTTAAACAATGGGAATTGGCTCATGGCTTTGAGGCCTGGAGAAGTCCAAAATCAAGGCATCAGGAAATGCTTTCTCCCTAAACTTGTAGCATTCTGGAATATGGATGCTGGCAATCCTTGGGTTCCTTGGTTTGTGTTGCTGTCTTGTATCATGTGGTGTTGTCTTCTCTCTTCTCTTCTAGGTTCCATTGACATCTGGCCTCTGGATTAACCCCAGGCTTTTTCCTTGTAAGGCTACGGTAATAGAAAAAACCCATCCTGGTTCAGTTGGCCACACATTAACTAAAAATAATATCTTTAAAAAGTACTAATTACAAATGAGTTCACATCTTGGGAACATGACCAAAAATAAGAACATGTGTTGTTTTCTGGGGTACCGAATTCATTGTACCACAATTTTGACACTGAAAAACTTTTGCACATTTGTCAAAAATTAATTGCAAAGATTTCTAGAATGGCTGGATGAGCAGTTCAGAAATGAAAAAGCTGGAGAAATTGTCAACTGTAATGAAAAAAATCTGGAAATTGAAAATTGTGAAGTGGTTATGTATGAAAATAAAGTCTATTGATAAGAACAGCATGGATCAGTTGTATTTTAGCCTGAGTATACTCCCATACCCTACTCAGCTCCATGGAGAAGAAGACCTATCACAGTACAGGCCATGAAGACTGGCATTTCTCTTATCATTGTTGCAGGAGGCACACTTTATTTTTAGTAAAGTATGGGGAATTCCATGGCTAAGGACATTAGGAACCTCAGTGGCAAATAATCAGGAAAGACCCATATTACAGGTAATCTAAAGTCTCCATGAGGTTTAAAAGAAACCAGAGAGAAATATAATGGGCAGTTCTGTTTTAGGGAATAAGATAGTTAAATAATGCATTGATAAGAATACTCTCACACTTTATCTGAAACATTCTGCACATTCACAAGGCTACATATACATTCAGGAGGTACTAAGGATAGTGCCAGTAAGTCACTTGTCCTTGGTTGAATGTAACTTTGAATGCTGAAAATAAAATTCTGGAGAATGTACATTGAATCCCTTCCCCAAGTCATATATAAATTCATCACAAAGAGTAGAAGTCTTACTCACATCAAGTGTTCAAGCACATCTGGCAAATCACTGGCATATCAGTATGCTATGCTGAGCCAAGGAAAATCTCTAGTAAGTATGACAAAAAAAACAAACAAAGCAAAACTGGGCAGGGACATAAGTGGTTCCACAGAGTAAAGAAATTAGAACTGCACAGAATTAGTATATGCAAGTCACTAAACAAGCATACAGATAGCAACAAATCCAAACATAGAGGGAATTAAGGTCCAGAGTTTCCACAGTATATTAACTAAAATATTCATTTCTAACCAAAAATTTTAAGGCATGCAACTAACCAGGAAACTGTGACACATATACAGATAAACACCAATCGCAAAACAAAGCAGAGCCCATAGAAACCATGTCTGAGGGAAGCAGTTGCTCGACTTAGAATATAAAGTCTTCTTAAGAGCCACTATATTAAATATTCCCAAAGAACTAAAGGGATCCATTTGAAGAATTTTAAGAAATAATGATGAAAATGACTCATTAAACATAGAAAAGCCATAAATATATAGAAATTATTTTAAAAGAGGCAAATGGAAATCCCAGATAAAAAAAATACAATAAGAAATGAAAATTTCACTATAGGTGCTCAATAGCAGGTTATAGCTGGCAGAAGAAAGAAATAGCAAACTTGAAGACAGATCTATTGAGATGATATGATCTTAAGAAGACAAAGAAACAAGAATTAAAATTAAAATGTGTCAATTACCAAAGTGAATCCATAGAGCTCATTTAAATACATGTTTTGAGAGTCCCAGAAAATGAATATAGAGAAAGGGAAAAAAATATATTTGAAGAATAAAATTACTAAATTTAACATATTTTATAAAAAACATGAAGTTACCCATAACAAGGGATTACACATAGACATTTTTCACTCTTGGGTGCTAAAGACAAATAAAAAAATTCAAAACAACAAGAAAAATATGACTGAATTCTTATCAGAAACAATGGAGGACAGAAAGCTGTAGGATAACATATTCAAATTACAGAAAAAGAAATAAAATTCTGTCAAAAAAGTTATATATCCAATAAAACCATCACTCAAAAATAAAGGCTAAATAAAGACATTCTTAGCTGAACAATTTTTTAGCCTTTTTGCTGTTAGAAACCCTACCTCAGGAGAAATGTTAGACAAAATCCTTCATATTGAAAGACGGTGATATCAGAATGTAACTCAAGTTAAAAAGAAAGTAATAGAGCCTAATAAATGGAATTACATAAGTAATCATAAAATATGGTTACAATATGTATTTTCCCCTTGTAAATGATTTACAGGCAAATGTGAAAAATAGTAATTTAAAAACAGTAATTGAAACCTCTATTTTTCATATGTCATGATCAACCTTACAGAAATAAAAATTACTATAAAGGAATGGCATGAACAACTTTAAAACAATTGATTGATGACTGGATGTCACCCAGTGGTTGAGCACCTGGTCCCCATGTATAAGGGAATATATACACAACTGATTAGAAAGCTTAGACAAATAAAAAACTTGCTGTACACACCAAAATTACTCAAGGAGATGCAGAAAACCGAGTACTTTATAGACCTATAACAAGAAAGGTAATTGACTTTGTAAGTTAAAGCATCCCCACACAAAAACAATGCCAAAGCCTAGATGGCTTCAATGGTGAAATTCTACCAAATTTTTTAAAAGAAATACCAACAATCCTCACAAACTCTTCCCCCCAAAATGGAGGAATGGCAAAAACAACAAAAGTCATTTTCTGAGATAAGGGTTATTCTGAAACGAAATATAGATAAGACATGACAAGAATAGAAAACTGCAGATCAGTATCCCTGAAGAATACAAACAAAAACTCAGTGAAAATATTATGATTAAACCAAACAAATATGAAAAGGATTTATACATAATAATCAATTATAATTTATCCCAGTTCTATAAGTTTTATTTAACATATGAAATTAATGTAACATGATTATGTTTTGATACAAGATTAACTATATTATTCTCTCCATTTTGTATATATTTTAAATTCAAATTTTACATGATTTAAAAGGAAAAAGCCACACTTCTGTTGGCATTACAAATCAATTATTTAATACTCCAGTTAGTCATTTTATGATTCTTATAGTTCACAATTTTCTGATTAACTTGTACTGATAATTCCTTTCAAAACTTTTTAAGTTGTATAAATTCCATCTGTTTTGAACCATCTTTACTTACTCTACATGTTACTTATAAATAATTAACAAGTTAGGCAGCTTTATAAAAGTCAAGAGTTTGCCTGTAACTCTTTTGAGTGTCTAATCAATTTGTCATCTATCTTGAACTAACCCTGAAAATTCACAGTTAATAAAGACACTAGAAAATGTAGTAAGAAACACATAATTATTGCAGACAGCTAAAAAGAAAAGAACAAAAACACAAAAGTTACCAAGCACCTGAAAGAATGGTAGAGTAAGACAACATTGAAAAGGAAAGTTATGGCCCATGATATTTTTGGTTGCTTTCCAAAATGTTTTAAAGGCAAGTTATAATGGGTTAGATGAATTAAAAAGTGACATGGGAGATGATAAATTCTCACAGAAAAGAAATAAATATTTTTCTACTTAAAGATCACTGTATGATTTGAAAGAAAACTTATTTTGGAAGAGGACTAGTCATTTCTAGTGGTTTAAAACTTAATATCAATAGAACATCACCTAAAACTCTCTGTATCAGAGAAAGAAATAATTTCATCCCTATCCATAAAGGTAAGTACTATAATTTTTCAACTAAGATCTTAATTACATTTTAGGTGGGTATTCTGAGTGTACTATATCTTAAGTACCAAAAATCAGAAAGCCCAAATATTTACAGAATATTATGAAAAGACACTAATTAATCGATAATTTTAAACTGCATTTCAGGCAGCAATTATACCTTCCTTTATTCCTGTTAGAAATTTAAGAACATTTTGAAATGCACTATTTTGAAATGTATTATTTGTTATAATATAATAAAATGTACTAAAATTATAGGGACAGTTTTAAAATATTTTTCCTAAGATAGAAGCCATTATGGATGTTTTTCTTTGCACCCTACCAACAATGATGGAAATCACCCTTTTTAAAGGAAGAATTTTTTGAAAAATAATCTGAAACTTCTGGGAAATGTATTTAAAAATATATGCTCTTTCATTCTTTCACATTGTGTGTTACTGATTAAAAATTACTGCAAATTTACAAACCTGAAAAGCAAAGTCCTCTGCCAAGTGGATTTAGAGCTACAAGTTCATTAGCTAAAAAAATAGAATAATTTTATCATGTTCCAGAGGAAAATAAAGGGTAATAGAAGAGCTTCAATTAAAGACACAAAAGCATCAAGACTATTTACCTTTCTCTTGAAGTACTTCTGAGAAAAATTCTGCGAACAGTATTTGTTTTAGAATAATGATGCTACAAATTTTTGCTCTCGTCTATATATCAATAAGGGGCAAATGCATGCAATCAAATTATACCCATGGTAAACTTCTCATTCCAATGTTAGGTACAGATTTAGTGGATTTAAAGCATTAGAAAACTTTCATGTTTCCTAAACAATGAGCATTTTGGTTTTATGAAAATATGGAGAAAAATATTTCTGTTGTGCCTCTTTCCTTCCTCCCTCTCTCCTCTCTTCTTTTTCTCTTCTTTTCCTCCCTCCCTCATTCCCTCCCTTCCTTCATTCCTTGTTCCTTGATTTTCATTACATGGACTTTTTGCTTTAAGTTTAATTGCTTAATTGTTATCTGAGTTTTAATAATAGGATGAGTTTTATAGCAGATACACTGTATGATACCTCCAGGAAAGCATTGTGATTTCCTTAGAAATTAAATATGAAATGATTCAATATAAACTATTACACAGTTTGAAATATATAGCATAATTAGAATAAAATTTGGAGTCCAAGACTGTTGAATCTATACGCTGATTATCTTTAATAAAGTTTCTTTCAAATTTTCTGAGTAACTAAAAGTTGAGAAATGTTGTGAATCCATCATGATGTCTGAACAATAAATAATATACTTTAATATATTATAATAAAGTTGTTCATGAATAGCATATTTGGAAAAAGCAGAATAATTTCCAAATTAATAAATACTCTAGATTCTAATGTTTTGTAAAGATTTCATGTTACAGGAATATTGAAAATCAAAATTAGAAATTGTTTATCAATTCATTAATGATTCTGCTTCCTACTTTTCTAAAGGCTTTATCATACAAAATCTCATTTATATTCATAATGTATATAGGGAAATTTTGAAACATTTTATTATTAATTCTCATTCAGCACTTGCCACAAATACTATAGCAAGTTATGAACTTTCAGTTGTAGATGAACAGTTTCTTATTTGTTGTCCAATTACTTTTAAATTTAATTAATTCTGTTTTTCCTAAAATATATTTTAGAATGTCAGAATATTGGAGAATAAGAAAAAAGAGGTCTCTGTGTCATTTAGACAGAGTGGCAAATGCAAAACACAAAAATAAGGATACCTTATCTTCACACTAAATGATGAAGGAGCATATAGTACATGTTAGTAAACAGTGGGAATTGTTATCCCTTCATTAATGAAACATTTACTGAGTAAGTGGTATTATTAAATACTCAAATAAGAAACAATACAAACATTTTACATTATGATCCCTTGATATTACATGTTGTAGCAAAGTAATTTGGATTTTGATACAGATAGCCCTGAATTCAAATCTCAGTTGGTCAGTTACTTGCTCTGTTCTTGCATGATTTATAGAACATGTTTGAGACCATGGTTTATTATGGTGAAAGAATTGCCTCACATCACCACTGTGAAGATTAAATAAGACAGATTCTGTGAATACCTCTGAGAGTTGAAATTGTTGTAGATGATCATTAATTTCCAAGTTTTATCATATTTGCTAAGAATTTACAAGCTCATCCCTAAATTTCAAATTTCTTCTTCTCATCCTCCACACAAACCTATGTTCAAGAAGATACAACCAACTTTATTGCTTAAATACCATATTCAGACACTGAAATATGAGATGTCCTCTTTCAGTATATTAGTTATTGTACAATGGAGACCATCGGTTTGAACAAATTTCAAATATTCAACCACTTATGAAGATGAACTGTGTGCTGTTGGAATCACAGAATCACAGAGAGCTGTGTAAGATACACTTCAGGAGCTAATTATTGAGAAAGAAAGAGAGGGAGGGAAAGAGTGAGAGAGAGCAAGAGCAAGAGAAAGAGAGAGTAAAATTTTTGAAACAAATTGTTCCTAAATTAACAGCACATAATAAATAACATCAAAAGTGTGTTTGGAACACAGGAGACCTCAGGAAAGACTTGGATCATCTGGAAGATCCTGAATTAGAAACTGGGACTTATGTGCAACTCATAGAGCACTTTTATAAAAGAAGGAAGATATTCAAAGCAAAATGAATATATGAACAGATTTGGAAAGATAGCCTGGATTTGGTTCCAGATTCTTCTTGAACCACAAAGCTTTGAATTTTCTTTTTCTTTGACTCTAAATATTGATGGAAAACATGGCTGATATCAGCAATTAACATCCACATGCATTTCCAATATTAAAACATTGTTTAATACCTTTACTCTTTGGGTCAATTTTTTATGATTCTTTCTACTAAAATAAAATCACTATAAGAAATACTAGAATGGAAGAATTCACAGAAATCACGCAGTATGATCAACTTTTCTAGTTTATTCATTGAACACGTTTATACTGTATCTCTTACAAATATTTCAGGAAACAAAAATGAGCATAAATGCAATTAATTTCAAAGAAATATCAGGAAAAAAGAAAATTGAGGGTAAAGAACTTACAACCAAAATTTTCAATGTATTTACAATAATTAGTATATTATTATTTTAAATTGTATTTTTTTCAATTTGCATACTTCATTTTATTCATACACATAGCAGAAACATTGGAAGTGACAAAACAGAAGAATACATGGCTTTTTATACATTTAATACTACAACATAACCAGTGCCACCGGTCCCTCATTATGTTGGTTCTAAGAAAGCAGAGGAGACACTGACTCGGAAGGTTTTCATCTGGAGCATCATGCCATTTCCTGGGGAAATTTGGGATGGGTGCTTATGGCATTCTGGGTGTTTAGGGACAGGAATTTGATGAGGGGGCTCAAAATATTTCAAGGAATTGTTAGTCCATGGTGACCCTACATAAAGAAAAGGCTCAGAGGTAGGAAAGGAATGCCTACTCCTCTTTCTCTACACAAAGGCCTCATTTAGATTTGCGAACCATCTGGGGATTGGCTAGCCTGTCACACACGCACCTTGCCAAATACACAGCAGGTTGGACACTCACCACCCCAAAGGGCTTTTTCCAGCAGGGCCTACTCTCTAGTTGACAGAGCCCCTCTGAGTAGACTGTGGAGATTGGACCTCTCTTCGAGAGACTCTCCCACAGCAAAGCAGTTGTTACTGCCCACGTTAGTTCTACTGGCTGGCTTGGTTTAAAATTGCTACTTAGTACAAAAAACTTTACATTCTTCCTTTCCTTTTTCATGAGGTACTGGGGCTGGGGATTGAACCCGGTAAGAAAATTCCAAATAGGAAGCCCTGGAGGTTTGGAACATCAGAAAATACCAGGAGAACAAATCCCACCACTGAAGAAAAATTGACTTCTACTCTTTGATCTCTATGTAACATCTGTGAAAGCAGTAAATTCAAGATATAAAAGTCACTATATGTGCTTTAGCTGTAGTTTTCTTTACTATAAAAAAAAGTACACCATGCTTTCAAAAATCAAAGTTCCCATGAACTATAAGATGTTCTATAAAAATTTCTGAATTTGGGTTTAAAGTGTGGCTAAAAAGAGCATTCTTTTGCTCAAAATCATCCCGAAAAATATATCCTTATGGGGAATTAGGTGTCCTGAGGGATGGTTATATTTTTTTCTTATTTGTATTGAACTATGTAATGTGCATTGTTATTCAGGTTTGAAAATAAGACTATTAGAACTCGATTAAAATTATATTAATAAAAATACAATTTTCTGAAAAGAAAAAAAAATTTCTTCAGTGGTGGGATTTGTTCTCCTGGGATTTTCTGATCTTCCAAACCTCCAGGGCTTCTTATTTGGAATTTTCTTTCTTATCTACACTTTTATCTCGATAGGAAATGATCCTATCATAATAATTACAAAGGTAGCATCTGCTCTTCAGACCCTTATATATTTTTCCTGGTAAATTTTTCCTCATTGGAAATATGTAGGTGTCTGTCACTGTTCCCAGGTGAACCTTTGGACTCAGTATAGAAGCATTTCATCCCTGGGCTGTGTCACACAAATATGCTTCTTCCTCATTCTGAGAGCCACTGAATGTTTACTCCTAGCTGTGATGACCTATGGCTGCTACATGGCCATCTGTAAGCCTCTGCATTTTCCTCTAGTCATGAACCAAAAGACATGTATCCAGCTGGCAGTTGGCTCCTGGATGAGTGGAATTCCATTTCAGATAGGGCAAACATATCGGTTCTTCTCACTGCCTTTCTGTGGTTCTAACCAAATCAGTCATTTCTTATGTGACATCACCCCATTGATTAAGTTGGTCTGTGGTAATACTTCACTTGATGAGATATGTGTCTATATAGTTGACATATTATTTGCCATGATTCCTTTCCTATTGATACTTTGCTCATATCAAAATCATCTCCACCATCTTAAAGTTGGCATCAAACACAAGTCAGTTAAATTCTTTTTCCACCTGTTCTTCCTACCTCATAGTTGTGGTTTTATTATTTGGTCCTGTTACTATCACATATTTGAGGCCAAAATCTAATCACTCTTCAGGAACTGACAAAATGTTTTTTCTTTTCTAAATCTTTGTGACTCTACTGTTTAATCCCATCATATAAAGCCTTAGAAACAAGGATGTGATTGAAGCACTGAAAAAGTTAATACCCAGAAAATTAATAGGTTTTCTTAATTATCAGTTTTTAATAATTTCCCCTCCTGTTTATCACAGAAATAAATTTCCATTTTATGATAGTATATGGATTCAAAATTATCATATATTTTATGTTCCTTATATGAAGTAATTGTGAGTGCTTCTTTAACAAGCAAATCAGCTGGTTTTCAAAAGGTCTATTCTATAGAACAATTGGTCTTTTTCACTTTAAATTATAATTTATCCATTTTTCAAACTTTTTCACTATTAGAATTGTAATTAACAATGTGCTTACCTTTATGATTTGCCAAATATTTACAATATTTTGCTTGTATTTGCATTTGTATCTAAAAAAAACTGTCATTATTTCATGGTATATGCTAATTTGTTTGAGGAAAAGAAAAAAAGGACTAAATTATAAATTTTAAATTATATTATATAATATAATAATAAAACAGAATAAAGTGTTTTAATTGATTGGTCTTTCCTCAGTATGAATTAAGATAATTTCACTTTTATCCGTAGAGAATTGAAAATCTTGTTTTCCTTCCCACATCATTATTGAATGTATGGTAATTGAATATCAAATATCTGAGCTGACTCCATCATCTTCCCTTAAGTATATTTCATAATTCTGCTTAACATAACTCTCATTGATATATTTCCAAATAAGAATTTTTTATTGATTAAACTTTCAGTGCAAAATGCAGCTTTTCTCACACATAATTTAAGAGCAAATTTGGTGCTTAGAGGGGTGAATGAAAAGTTAAATCAAAGATTAACATTAAATTAACTAATATCACAGTAAAAATCTTAACACTTAAAGATGCCTTACTTCAAATTATATTTAAATTAGTGCAACTGAATCTAATTTTGCCCCTCTTGTTTTATTTATTTGAAGTTTAACAGGGTGTAGAGATAAAATCTTGAAGCAGTTAATTATATATATCCAAACATGATAAAAAGAAAGTAAAGACTGCAAGAAATTATCAGTATTGCACTTAACCACTTTTCTTGTTTAAATGTGTGAATTGGGGGTATTCAAAGTTTCTATTCAAAGTATTTTTGTTAATATTTGAAAAAATGTTTCATTTATATAACAATTATGCCACCTTAAAAGTTTGATTATTCATGTATATATTTGCTCTTTTATTTTAGTTTCTCAGTACAAAACAGTATAATTAATTTTATCTATAACTTTTGGTTTATAATTTTGATTTTTCATTTACAAGGCTTACCTTATAAAGCTTACATCAGGTAATGTGGTATCCTACATCACCTTTGTTTTATATGCATATATGAATGTAAATATCTTAAATGTCCCCTTGTATTTTGTTGCATGTATCAATAATTAAATGTGTTCCATGGTGATCATAATGGTGATGTTGAAGAATTTGCAGTAATGTTGGAGGGTAATTTCTTTTGCTAAATCTTAGACATTCAGGTGGTACAGTGTAATCAGAGAATCAATTATTTAGTTCTAATTTACTTTAAACTCTGCATTCTTGATTCACTCAATTAACTGTTTGTCATAATTTCACAGCCTATAAAATTATAATAAAGCATAATACACTGACAAACTCAAAGCAATGTTATGAATATATAATAATAATCATGGATCAAAGGAGGCTTGGAAAATTCAGGAACATTGGGGAAGGAGGTATTTGATAAAATCTGGTTTCCCAGAGAATTAAGGTTATCCATTAAGCCTTGA
>JAQZBX010085956.1:0-13054 GCA_029593785.1 Cabassous unicinctus | reverse complement strand
TCCTGGGGCCTTCCCACCGAGCATAGACCACAGTTCACATCACAGGCCACACTCTCTCCCACCCAGTTCTGCATGGTATATTCTGATGGAAAGTGGCCTACATTCGTCGCTGCTTCACCTCTCAGGACAACCCCCAAAGTCCGAAAAAAGCCCGAGCATATCAACTGCCCCTCCTCACCCTGCCCCAAAAATGTCCAGTATCCTACCTTCTTTTCGCCTGTCGTTTCTCTCCTAATTTATAACTGAGTCATATGGGGAGATCCCTGAGTGTTCATTCAGGGCAATAGCTGTGGGGACTAGAGGATTTTCTCTTTCTTGCCATACAGTCAGAAACCCCACAAGGGGACAGGTCACACCTCTCTGCTGCAGCTTTAGTCCCTCTGCTCATTTTGCAGATTGTGTGCCTCTTCAAGAGAAAGGCCCCTGCGGAACCAGAAAATTATAGATAGGTTAATATTACTTTTATACTGAGCAATCTGGAAGAGTCAATTACAGAAAAGAGAGAGAGAGAGAATTAGCAAACTCTTAAACAAAATACTCAACTGGGGGAAAGCAGTGTATTTTCGTGCAATATTATGTCTGCTATTTATATAAGACTATAATAACACAATTAATTTACTGGTCTGTTCATAGAACACATGATTAGTTTAAAAGGTTCATGTGAAGTGAAGAAAACCGAGTTATGATGAAAACTAGGGGAAGGAAAAAATGGGCACTTCTCTGAAATGAGAATAACAAAGAGAAGGCTATCCCCAGAAATCAATTCTTGGACCAGCTTGAGATGTCTGTGCCTTAGTTTCCTCGTAAGTTAGCTATGAGGATTAAATAAAAGATAGTCATTCAAATGCTTATCACACTGTCTATTCTATGATAAATGCACAGTTCAAGGTAAAATATCATCTTCAACTATACCATCATCTGGAATAAAGGGGACAGGTGAGTTTTGATTCAGGCAAGTACAGAATGAAACATCTGGAGGGTGGGGCAAAGGTTTTTCTCCACATAAAAACTGGGGACGACTCAGAAAATGGAAGGAGTCAATGGAGATGATTCCCTGAGGACAAAACCCCAGATATCTGCTAAATCAAGTTCCTTGGGTTGGTTTTTGGCAGCAGAACACTGGATTGGGTGAATCTCATCTTGCAGGAAAATCTTGGGCTTCTTTTTGAAATGAGCAGAAGCCTTCTTGTTTCCCTCTGCCTCTTACTTTCTAAATGTCCTTTTAACTCCTTCTCAGATTTTCCTTATGGCTGTTGAGTATCCCTAAAATAGATAAGTGTTAGAACAGAAATATTGCCAATGCTTTTCTCGAAGAGGTTATCATATCCCAACACTCCAATTAACTCAGTAGAACAATGGAGGTAGAGGCCACTGGAGCCAAGAGGGAAACTGAGCAGGCCAGGGACTGGGATGGAGCTAATTGAGTGAAGGGAAAAGCAAAGTAGGTAGGCTGAAAGCTTAATGCCCTGTGGGTACCTTGTGTTCAGCATTCTTTTGCTTCAGGCCCTAGTTTCTGCCCTTGAAAAATTCTCTCCAGGTTTCTTTACCAAAAGCAGTCAAAGAGCCAAATTAATCCTCTTTTTTTTTTTTTTAATTTATTATTTAGAGAAGTTGTAAGTACACAGAAAATTCATGCAGAAAATATAGAGTTCCCAAATACCACCCCCCCACACACACACACACAGTTTTCCTTGTTATTAACACTTTGCATTAGTGTGGTACCTTTGTTACATTTGATGAAACAATATTACTACAATTAAACTATTAACTGTAGTCCATAGTTTACATTAGGGTTCACTATTTGTGTTGTATAGTTCTGTGGGTTTTTTTTTTTTTTTTTATTCTAGTAACATTTATACAACCTGAAATTTCCCCTTTTGTAATTAACACCCACTGAATTATATATATTTGATGTTGTTAAAAAAGGTTTTTCTTTTTGCAGTCTTATCTCTGTATTAGCAAATTAACCAATGCCCCATGTTATGTGTTAGGCCAGAGAAAAATATCTGGGTCTGGGAATTGTCTTGAAACTCTTCGTGCAGGAGGGTATATTTTGAAGGGTAGTTAGACTTGGACAGACAAATAGAAGGGACAGGGGCATTTCAGGGCTGTCGGACCAGAGAAGGAGGCTAGAGAGAGTAGAGCTAATTCATGGGATCAGCAAGTCAACTCTGACTTGGTTCTTGTAATAGAAGAGCATAAGATAAGGCTGGAAACCTAGGTTTGTTGATTAACAATAAATGTAAGTTTCATGTCTGAAAAAAAAAAAGGTTTTTCTTAGAGAGAGAACCCCTGCTGTGTGTCAGGCCTTGTACTCTTGCACAACACAAAGAAGGTGGAAAGGAGAGATCCAACAAAAGACCCTCTTGGAGGAAACAGAAAATTGCCACGAAAGTAAATAATTTAAACTCCAGTAAACATTTAAAATGCATGAATCAGACAAATTGTAGGCTCTGGGCATCAGTGCTTGAGGGACTGGGATGGGCGAGCCAGACACAGGGAGTAAAGAGCAATTAGACGTATTTAGTAATTAGTTTACACGGGAGAGCCCTGTTGAGTATCGCCTTGAAATGCTCATTCTTCGGACACTGTTCTATCCATTTAAATTGTCATAACAGACTTGGACTCTTCAGCTTAATGGTGCCAGGTGGGGAGAGAGGAGAAGGCTAGGAAATGGGGAAGAAAAGAATATGGAAGCACGATAGAATACTGGACATATTTCACATTCAGTTCTGATTCCAATTCCTCAGATAACTAATCTCTGAGCCTCACTTTTCCAACTAAAGCACCTCAGCTCTCTCTCTCTGCTCCTTTGAAGCAGGAACCTCCACACTTTCCATTCCACGAATTCCTGGCCTTGGGACCCCTCTGGGTTCTTCTTGCAGAAAACAGACCCACAGGACTTCATAGACTCAGTTTCATGGAAACAAAACAAAAATAAAATAGAAAGAAAAGGCAGGTTCTTCCTTTGATGCCTATTGTCTTCATTTTACTCTCATTTCCCTTCGGTTGTGGGTAAAGGAATAGGCTGAAAATTGTGGTTTTGGCTGTTTGCAATTTATTATCTGATAACAAACTTGTATCCCCACTATATTAAGAACTCCTAAAAATCTAAAATGTAAGAAAAATGTACAAAGGTTTACTGGGTTGATGACTGCACAACTCCAATGAAAGTGAGAATCACTGTGTGTACACTTCAGATAGAATATACAAGGCATAGGACTATTTAACACATTGAACCATGTGGTAGAAGAGGACTGTGGTTAACAGTACAGATATGAGTGTGTTCTCTCATGAGCTATGACAAATGTACAATACTAATACATGGTGTTAATAATAGGGGAGTATGGAAAAAATATACCAAGTGTATGCTATGGACCATAGTTAGTGGTAGTAGTCTGATCATATTCTTTCATAATCTGCAACAAATGTTCCACAACAATGTAAGGTGTTGGTGGAAAGGTGATGTATGGGAATTCTGCACATGATGCACGATTGTTTTGGAAGCTCACAACTTCTCTAATAAAAATACGTATTTTTTTAAAAAGGAAAAAACAAGACAACCCAGTTTTTTAAAAAATGAGCAAAAGGCTTGAAAAAACACTTCACAAAAGTAGATATACAAGTGGTCAATAAACACATGAAAATGTGCTCATTATTAGTCAAAAAGGAAATACAACTTAAAACTATAGTGAAATATCACATCACACCCACTAGCACAGCTAAAATAAATAGACTGACAATACCAAATGACGATGAGGATGTAGAGCAACTGTACATTGCTATTGGGAAAGTAAAATGTTACCATTCCTTTGAAGAACTCTGACAGTTTATTATAAAGTAAAACAAACACCCTATGACCCTGCAATTCCACTCCTAGGTAATTACTCAAGAGAAAGGAAAACCTATATCAACAGAAAGACTTGTACAATAACTTTCACAGCAGCCTTGTTCATAATAGCCAAATGCTCACCATCAGGAGAATAGATGAACAAATTATGGTATAGCTATACATACGATGGGACACTGTTCATCAGTAACAAGGAATGCATTACTGATACACACAACATGGATGAATCTTAAATACAGCATGTAGAACAAAAGACTCCAGACGTAAAAGAGTATGCCTATTATGATATATGTAAGAAATTCAAGAATCGGCACAACTAAACTCTAGTGATAGAAAATGTGTAATATAGAAAATGGAAAGTGTACCCTGAGATGGTGGGGGGCAGGAATTGACTGGAAAGAGGCATAGTGGACTCCTGGTGTGATGGAAAGGTTCTGTATTTTGTTTAGGGAGGTGGTTACAGGAGTGTATAAAATTATCAAAACTTGCATCTGAATGCTTAAAATCTGTGAATTTTTTGGTATATAAATTATTCCTCAATTAAAACAATACAGAAAGGATCATTGCTAAGTGGAAGACGCCAGACACCAAAGGACAAATGTTGTATGATTCCACTTACTTGAAATAGCTAGAATAAGCAAATTCATAGAGACAGAGAATAGATTAGAGATAACAAGGGCCTGGGGGAAGAGAAATGAAGAGTGATTGCTTAATGGATAAAGAGTTTCTGTTTTGAGTGATGGTAAAGTTTTAGTAATAGGAAGTAGTAATGATAGCACAACATTTTTAAAGTAGTTAATGATACTGAATTATAAACTTAAAAATGGTTAAAATGACAGAGAGAAAGAAAAAAAAAACAAATACAGGGAGGAAATATATATTTATAGGCCTAGTTCTATAAAGATTAGTTATTATTACTACCTCTCTTAGTCTCCTTAGTTTAATCCCTTTCTCTAGTTAGAGAATTAAATGCTTTTCAAAGACAGGTCTACAACAAGAACCTGCTTTGCCTGCCAATCTCCGGTCCCCAGTGACTCCCCACAATAATTAGGCACTGCCTTTTCTTGCTGAGCTCAGCAGATCTCTGAGTTGACCTGAGAGGATGTGGGAACATGAGGTGGGAACTCAGGGCAATGAAGGTGGTATTATTACGTTTCTCCACCTCTGCTTCAAGCAACTGTACTTTCATTTGTTTATTTTTTGCTCAAAGAAAGGTCTCACTGTTAAACCATGGAATCCTGTGCCCCTCTTGAGGGGTTGCTTGCCTTTCCTATCCAGTCTGTGTAGGATATAAGAGCACCATCTCCCAGTTGCCTCGAGCTGGTCTTCTACTCCCCTCTGCCTCCTGATGCTCCTGGAGCAGCTGTGTTTGGTAACTGGGAAGGTTGTGCCACATGCCAACTGGGATGAGACCTGGCATAGTGGACAACCCTAAAGTAGGTTCTAGGAGATGCACTGGGGCTGCCTCTGCCACACTGTGGCTGTGTGGCCAGGGGCGAGGCTTTGGTTTCTCTCTTCTCTGAGAAGAGAATGGCAGTACCCATGCTATTGCCTTCTCCATGTTGTGGGGGTAGCGTGAGACAGCAGATCAGAAAGCCACTTTAGAAAAGTTTCAATTTTGATTCACATATCAGGTAGAATTACTATCCAATTAAGTACTTCTGACTTTCTACTCTATGAATTATTGCATAGATTGTAAAAGAAGTATACGACTCAGTCTCTGTTTGCAGAGAACTGAGAGTAGACCAGGGGGAATCGTATGAGTTAAGGTGCACAACAGTAAACAATCAGCAAATTCAATTTAGGGCAATGTTTCCATTCCTTACTTGCTTCAGTGTTCATTGGAATCATTGCCTTTTAAAAGATTATAATCTGCTTGGATTTCTTGAGGTAAGACATACTTTTACACTTTGTTCAGTCATTGTTTCCAGGTATCAGCCTTTTTATTAAATAATAGAACACAGGAACTAGAATCGGGGTCCCTGGGTTTGATGATGTCCATTGGCTCTTCAAACAGACTGGTCCAAGGGGTGGGTTATTGACAAAGGCCTGGAACCGTGAGGTTCAACTTAGCCGTCTCTCGTGACTCCAGGGATCCAGTGCTGGTGGGTCTTCCCTCACAGGTGACAGCAGAGCTGGATGCCTGGAATGAGGACCTGCTCCGGCAGATGAATGACTTCAACACGGAGGACCTGACCCTGGCCGAGCAGCGGCTGCAGCGCCACACAGAGCGGAAGCTAGCCATGAACAACATGACTTTCGAGGTCATCCAGCAGGGCCAGGACCTGCACCAGTACATCATGGAGGTCCAGGCCTCAGGTAGGCAACCTTCCTCACTCCCCTGGTAGTGGAGAGAACGAAAATAAGAATCTGGCTTGCCTCCAAGGAGTACTTTCACTCCTGTCAATTCATTTTATTCCTGCAGTTGGAAAGAGACTTTTAGCCCAGTTTTAAAGAAAAGGAAACTGAAGCCATGAGAGCTGAAATAACTTGTCCAGGGATGCCCAGTTAGACTGAGATAAAGATGGGGATAGCATCTGGGTCTCCTGGTGCTGTAGAGATAATGGGGAAATCGATGATGGAAATTAGCACAGATTCAAAAACTGATGGCCTGGATAATAAATAAACCAGGCTGGCTCCTAAAGCTGTCAGATATCCATGTAGTTATATTTAAACTTGTCAACAACCTGTTATCCCCACCCCACCCCAATACACATACTTTCCCACCTTGCCGTCCATCCCCAAGGCTGGCTCCTTGTCTCCAGTTTTTCAGCATCCTCAGTTTTTAATCACTGGTCTGTGCATGAGTATGTATAAGAAGTGTTGATAAAAATTTATGAGGAGGTTATGTAATTGTTTAACTTTCCCCCAAAACATGGTTGAGTTTCCCAGATTTGTTCTTTTCTACTCAGGATTTATTCAATAGTTGTCCAAGAAATGCTTGAGCCCTTATTGGTCTACCTGCTACTCCCCATAATGGCCTCTGGTGTTAGACCTGGAGAGAGCTGTAGAAATTCCTCCAACTGAAGCCAGAAGAAAAGGCGACGCTTTCTAGGCATCTGACCAGTGGAGAGTTAGAACCCAGGCTCCTCCTGCCCAAATCTTACCCCATTGTCCTCACTCCCTAATCCTACCATAGGCTCAGGTTCCCTCCCTCCAGGACAAGCAGACAGGTCTTAGACCACCAGCCCTTTAAATTAGGTTTGGTCCATGCCCTTGTTGATCATGAAAGATATTTAGAATCCTGAGATTGTTAGGGGGACCTTAGCAATCATACTGAACTTTAGTATACTGTTTTGTTTTGTTTCTTTTAATGATCTGAAAGTAAATACTAGCATTCAAAGGAACTTCCTTTTAAGCAGAGAGACAGTCTAGTTAATTATGTTCCCTTTCCTGGGATTTTCACTTGTGCTCTGCACAGGCTGCAGCTCTTACAGTGGTGGCACTGTGTACTGCACAGCCCCAGGGAGGGCCATTTGCATGGCAGTCTGTCTGGGCAGAGACCCAGGCTCTACCCTCAGATGTTCTGATTTAAGTAGTCTTAATGGGACTTACGCATCAGCAACAAGCCCTCAAGTGATTCTATTGTGCAGACATGTAGACATTTAATTATCATGATAATTAAATCACAACAGCCGACATCTATGGGATGATTTGGGACAGTGAATTTCAAAGTGTGATTCCCAGATCAGTAGCTTCAGAATCACCTGAGAACTTGCTAGATAGCCCTCTAGGTACTTGGGCCCCAGACCTACCTTATCAAAATCTTTGTTTTGGGGAGGGGGGCTTCAGCATCTGTGTTTTAACAAGCCCTCTGGGTGAGCCTGATGCACCGTTGGTCTAGGACCTTGTTACTCAGTGGTGGGCCCTGGACCAGCAGCACTGGCAGCACGTGGGAACTGGTTTGAAATGCAGAATCCTAGACTCAGGAATCTGAATTTGATCAGAATCTCCAGATGACTCATGTGTATTTTAAAGTTTGAAAAGCAGTGATTGAGGGTACAGCCTGTACTTTTTCAAGGCCTTATTAGGGAAGAGGGAAAAACGAGCCTTTCTCTGAGATTGAGAACCTTACCTGGACTCAGGATTCAGTCCTACGTGATGCTCGCTGTAGCCAGCTATCCAGCTAAGATGGGGAGCCGCCAGAGAATACGGGCATGGTGCCTAAGAGAAATGCCGGCACAGAGAAGCCCTGCAGGGTGCTCACCGTCTCATCCCAGAACTGATGAGAGGGCAGGAAAGGGAAGCTTGTCTGTCTGGAAGCCTGCAGGCTTAGTACCATGTGCTTGCCACTTGTCATGACCCTAGGCAACCCAACCTCTAGCCCAAGATCCAAGTATCTATGGCAACGGAAGATCTGCTGGGAGCTGGTGGTTGGGGGTTGGTTGTGCTTGGCAGCCACCTTAACCATGAGGGCTGAGTGGGTGTAAATGCCCCCAAGCAGATGGGCTGCCCATCCCCAACAAAAGAGGTTTGATTGGCCTCTTCAGCCCTCTCTGATAAGACTGGCTATTCCTGGCTCTTACCACTGCTGGCTGCTCAGTCTGGTATAGCCCGTGAAGCTTCAGAGCAGGGGTTTTTAACCTTTTTTGTTCCACGGACCCCTTTGCCAGTCAGGTGAAAAACACAGACCCCTTACTAAGTCCATACTATAGTGTGTGTTATTTAATAAATATATCACACCCGCACCAACACGTCTCCACAAGAATAATGTTTTTTTTTAATTTCAATTCATGCTCACAGACTCCTTGTTAAGAACCCCTGGTTCAAAGGGAATGCGTCAGAGATTTCAGGGAAGTTTACTGCCTAGAACTGAATACCTGGTTCTGCAGTCTGTAGGCTTGGAGTCACGCCAGAGGTGGGGGTGGGGTAGGCATAGAGTAGTCCTTGTGGGGGCGGGGCTGCTGAGGAATGCAGAACTTCAGAGACACAGAATTGAGGCAGTAAAGGACTTGGGCATTTACAATTGTATGTCTAATAAACTATATATGCACTAAAGGTAAAATAAACTATTGTCTTAGAAAAAGGACAATTAGCAAAATTAAGAATTGGGTTTGTATTTAAACTTACATGTTAAATTAATTAAGGGCTTATGCTTTGATTTTGTACCAGTAAATGGGACTCAGGAATTTCCATGTACTTATTTTCAAGTATGAAGTTTATAACATTGAGCCAAGTTCAACTAAATCCCTCTGTGTACTAACAACTCTAACCAAAGCAAAAGCCTTTGCTAAATCAAAATAGGAATAATTTCTGAATTTGCTCATTTGTTCTTTCCTCATTAGAGCCTCAACTTGGGAGGTGGTAGGTTTTGCTGGAAAGAGCCAAGGGGGGCAAAACAGGCTGGACTGAATTCAAGGTCCAGTTCCACACCAATGAGCAGTCTGACTTTGGAAGTACCTTTTCTTTCTCTTTAGACCTTAGTTTCTTCATCTGTCCAGTGTGGCTGGTGGGCCTTGGTTCCTAAAGGTCCCTTCAGTTCTCACTGTCCATGATGCTTCCTCACCACCCTCATTGGTTATGCCACAAGGCTTCAGTCCAATGAAATATGACCATGAAACTGTTACGCTTGATCTTAGGAATAAGGCAAGAGCTGAATATCCAACTGATATGTTACTCTGTGGTTTAATCAAAGCCTCAAGTTCTGTCTTTATGCAAGGTTTTTAGGTGAAAAATCTTTGGGGTCTATGACATTTAGATTTCAAATTTCCTGTGCCTGGGAAGAATCCATCCCCAGCATTTGAAAATAAAAAAATTCTAAAAATAAATTAAATTTGGGGGACCACACCTCTCTTTGAGCACAAAGGTTAAGAGTTCAGACACCAGAGGTAGACTGCCTGGGTTGGAATCCCGGCCACCCCTCCCACTACCTGGGAGTCCCTGAGCATGTTAGCCACCTAAGTCTCATCTTCCTCTGAAAATCAGCATTCCTAAGAACCACATAAGGTTTTGGTGAAGATGCAGTAGCATACTACATTAAAAGAGCCTGCTAAGGGTTCCGTAAAGCTTGACTGCTATTAGCTTAGTGTTCTAGCACACGGCTCAACAATCTTCTGTTGGGGTTGTTTATGTTCCTGTAACTTCTCCCGCTGCAGGAGGGCAGGGAGCTTTCCTCCTCCTCTTTACATTCCCAACATCCAGCAGAGTGGCTATGTCTTGCACATAGCAAATTCTCAATAATGTGGGTGGAACTGCCATAGGTAAAAATAACAGACTACAAATCATTTTACTTGTGTATTAATAGAAAGAAAGAAAATATCTGTGTCTTTCCAAAATGGAAGCCGCTTTGGAGTTATAGGGGTGTGGCTGTGGTTGGTGCTGAGGGAGAGGAAGAGAACCTAGTGTTAAAACAATGGTCTCAACCTGGCTGCATATTTAGAATCACCTGGGAAAGTCCTAAACTTATCAATGTCTGGGTCCCATCCCTCAAGAATTCTTGCTTAATTGCTCTGGAGTGGGCCCAGAGCTTTTAAAACCTCCAGGTGATTCTAATGTACAGCCATCATTGTGAACATTGATCTAAAAACCTGATTAAAGGACTTTGCAATTTCTGAACTGTGTTGCATAGAGGAAATGACACAGAAGGAGTGGAGAGGGGAGGGGGGAAAAGAGAAAAGATGTTTTCTATTTTAGACAGACACAGGTATTTAAAGAAAGCACAAACCGCTGAAGACATGTTACAAATACGGGCTGCATAGC
This sequence comes from Cabassous unicinctus, assembly GCA_029593785.1. Taxonomy (NCBI): domain Eukaryota; kingdom Metazoa; phylum Chordata; class Mammalia; order Cingulata; family Chlamyphoridae; genus Cabassous; species Cabassous unicinctus. The sequence continues at coordinate 2,505 of JAQZBX010085956.1, read as the reverse complement.
TAGGAATACCTAAATTTTACCTTCAACCACAACCACCCCTCTCCTTGAGGAAGTTAAGTACTCCTGAGCCTGGTAGCAAAGGAAAGCAAAGCAACTCTTTATTATTAGCTGTGCCCTTGAGTCCTAAATAAACTCCAATGCAGAGCATTTGGTAACTGAGAGTAGCATAAGGAATATCTCTGTTTCCCATTTTTTCTGGCCATTGTACCATCTTCTACAGTGGCTCACAATCTTGGCTGCACATTGGAACCACCCTGGAATTTTAAGAATTACTAATGCCTCGTGGGTCCCACCCACAGAGATTCTGATGTTATTGATCTGGGGTATGGCCAAGACACGATGATTTTTAAAGCTCTCCAGATGAATCTGAGAGCACTGGTCTAATAGCATCCAAACCACCATGGTTTCTAATGATATACATCAAGCAAGAACATAAACACTTGCCCATAAGATTTTATTTTACATTGTGTACACTGTATAAATCCACTGATAATCAACAATGAATATGTTGTAATATCCCTAAGGGAATTTAAAAAGTGGAAAAACGTCTTGTCTTACTTTACCTTATCTCACTTCATCCTCACGATGTTTCCAGAGAAGTAGTAGTTATGATTCACATAGATGTGGAAATCCAGGCCCAGAGAGGGTAAGTAGCCCAGAATCTCTCAGTTAGTAGCCTTCAGAGCCTAGATTCAAACCCAAGTCTGTCACCACCAAAGCTCACTTTCTGCCACAGCACCTGACCTCAGCTGTTCCGTAAAACGATCCGTTTGTTCCTTTGACAGATATTTATTGGGTGTCATGAGTTGGGCACTGTGCTAGGTTCTGAAGATGTAGTGATGAGTAAGATGGGCATGGCCTGGATGGCAGATGGGGAAGTTTGCAGGACATTTTGGGAGCACATTAGAAAGGAATCTTGACACAACACTTTTTTAAGAGTCTGACTATTTCATTAGGAATATGTAGCACTACTGGATCAAAAGAACAAACATCTTTTTGCATTTCTAAAAACCCATAAGGAATTCTGTTAAACCTATAATGAAGTTGAAAGTAATAGTGTCAACACAAACAAACTCTGCTTGCTGTTGATTGATGGTACTTCCTGGTTGATGGGCTTTAACTGGGGCTCTGGTCAATGTAGTTGGGGGCAGTGGGAGGAAGAGAGAGGAGTTTCTTCTCTTCTGGGTCGGGCTGGAGTAAGTTTTCTTGTTTCTCCGTTCACTCCACCTACAACAGGATGTATGGTGGAGAAGTGCTGCAGTGCTGTAGGCATCGTCCTCACCCATTTTATTTCCTGTCTTAACAGTATCAAGTGAGATAGTTGTAAATGAAGGGCCCGAGTCTTGGGACATGCTGGGAGCCTATTCTGGATGGTCTTAAGCAGGTAGCTGCCCTCTTTGATGAGTTACCAGCTTAGAAAGCCTATTTACATGCAGTGTAGTAGGGGTGAGCCATGAGCTAAATGCAGAAAAACACTTCCCAAGCCTAGAATACTAAACATCAGAGACACATACAGAATGAAAACAAGCTGGAATAAATCTGCATTGTGGCTGAAAGTAGGGAAGAGCTTCTACTTCTGCAGATGGATCTTAAATTACATTTCCAGAAAGTAAACAGAGGAGTCATGGGCCATCCTGCTATGCCAAGCCCTGCAAAGGTAGAAATTTTTGTATGTCTTCCTTTTATTTTTGTCAAGAGATGCTCTACCTCATCCCCTTGGTAGTTGAAAATAGTAACTAGAAGGAGTTAGCTGCCAAAAGAACAAGCCATTCTTTTCTCTGTCTCCCACAGGTATTTCAGGAACTGGGACTTGGAATTATGAAACGTACAGAAAAAATAAAGATGAAAAGATATTGAAATTATTACTATGCAACACCAAAAAAAAATTTGTTCCCACTCTCCCACATTGTCCTTATGTAAAACACTATTTTTGCCTACAGAAATAAATTTTCTTTAGCATATCCAGACTTTCCTTATACTCCAGCTGTCTGCTATTGCAGGTGTGCTCATGGCGGCAGAGATGAATTTCTGATGGTGTGAGTCAGAGTGATGGGGAAGTCTCCCAGACAGGATTTATTTTTAAGGCAGTCATACATTGGGATTGCTAAGCTCTTTTGGGTTTGAACCCATGGAAGTACACTACCCTTTGGTGACTTATCTGCTGGGTTTTTGAGCCTGAACTCCATTTTTGATTGGGGTCCACTCCATCAGCATCTCAGACAAGGTGTCAGCATCAGGACCACAGCTGTATTGGGTCATAGATTATGGGATAAAGAGGCAGGGAAAGGATTTGAAAAGAACTAAGAAGCTGCAGAGCCAGGCAGAGTCAGGGGTCAGCAGCAGGCAAGCAATCCAGAATTAGGATTTTCCCAAAGCTAATGATCTGAGCAAGGCTGAATCAGAAATAGGTAGGCAGGGAAGCGGGTGTGGTTCAGTGGATAGAGCCCCCGTTTACCATATGGGAGGCCCGGGTTCACGTCCCGAGGCCTCCTTGTGAGGGCACGC
>JAQZBX010085955.1:0-13055 GCA_029593785.1 Cabassous unicinctus | reverse complement strand
GAGAGAACAGGAGATAATATATTTTTATAATTTCAAAGTGGGAAAGGCCTCCCTGTGAAGGCTACAAAACTCAAAAGCCATAGAAGTAAGAAATTGATAAATTCAATTACATAAAAATAAGACATTTCTACATGGGGAAAAAAACAATAACAATAAACTGAGAAGACAAATAACATGAGAAAACAGTATTAGCAACAAATCACATGGGCTAATTTCCTTACTATATGAAAGTTTATATAAATAATTTTTTAATTCAACCATCCACTAGAAAAATGAGTAAAGGACAGATAATTCCCCAAAGAGGAAGTCCAGATGTCTCTTAATTCCATGAAAAGATGCTCAAAATCATTCATAACAAATGAAATGCAAATTACTATATTTTACAGAACAGCAAAATCAAAAAGTTTGATAATACTCTGTTTTGGAGAGAGTAGGTATGGGGAAACAAGCACTCTAATACATTGTTGATGGGAGTGTAAATTGGTACAATTTCTACAGATGGCAATTTAGAAGAGCTATCAAAATTTAAAACACACATACCCTCTCATCTAGCAATTTCACTTTTAGAAATGTATCATACACATGTTGACTGGAATAAGTCAGACACAAAAGGACAAATATTGTATGATTTCACTTACACAAAATACCAAGTGTAAGCAAATTCATAGAGAGAGTAGATTACAGGTTACCAGTGGCTGGGAGGTAAGAAGTGGGGACAAGTTATGGCTTAACGGGTACAGAGTTTCTGTTTGGGTGATGAAATAATTTTGGTAATGGATGGTGGTGATGGTAACACAGTACTGTGAATGTAATTAATATTTCTGAATTGTACACATAAAAGTGGTTAAAATGGGAAATTTTATGTTGTATGTTACCATAACAAAAATTTTCAATTTTTGAAAAACTTAATTAAAAAGTATGTATAAAATGCTACCAATTAACTATGCATACACAGGATATTTTTAGAAGCATAAATCTGAAACTTGTAACTGCATCTGACTTTGGGAAACGAAACTGTGAGACTGGGGACATGGGTGGAAGGAAAATTTATTTTCCACAGTAAAAAAACAAAAAGATTAGACTTGCTAATCCTTAAAAAATTATCATACAGATATATTTTTAAATAAGCCATGTGACACACATATAAAGTCATTCATTGCAGCCACAGTAAAATATTGGAAACAATCTAAGTGTCCATCAGTAGGCGACTAGATAAATAAATGATGATGCATCAATACAATGAAATGTAAAGCCGTCATTAAAAAAAAAGGAATGAGTCAGCTCTGTAATTATAAACAAGGAACAACCTCTAAGATATAGCAAAAGAAAAAAGCAAGATGTACAACAGTGCTAACACTTGAGGGCTGGAGGGCGGCAGTGCTTATAAAGGGAAGAGATGCTTATAAAATCTCTGAAAAAATGTGCAAGAAACTAGTTCTGTGTTTGCCTCTAGGAAAGAAATTGCATGGCTAGGTGCAGAGGTAATAAGATGACTAATTTTTCACTACATATACTTTTGTACCTTTGAATTTTGTTTGACATACTTACTCAACAAATTAAATAATTCAAAAACAAATTAATTAAAAGTTTCCGTATCAACAGAATGAAAGAGACAAGCTGGTAGTATAATGTTATGTTTGTTAAAACAGGCTTCTGGGCTCAGTTAGGTTCAAATCCTGGTGCCAAACGTAACCATCTATGGTTCCCTGAGTGACCTTAACCTTAAAAAGCTTAGATTTCTTCTACATGATGGGATAACAATGGAACCAAGCCATTTAACTATATAAGGTTACTATAAAAGGGTAAGATAATGCACATAAAGATCTTAGCACAAGCTGTTACTGTTACATAGTAATTACTCAATAAAGATTTGCTTTCCTTTCTTTTTTAAATGTCAAAGGGGAGGCTTTTCTTATTTTCTCTTTTTTTTGTTTTATAAGAGAAACTTGAACATCTTTAGGAAATGATGGCTAAAACAAAGTCCTGAGGAGGAAGAGGATTTGGAATTGGATGAAGAAAAAAAAAAAAAAGAATACTTCTAGCAATCAAATGGGAGGAAAACAAAAGATAGGACAGATTCTGTTAAGTTTCTAGATTAGGAGCAAGAAATAAAGAGCATTCTCACCAAATGGAAGGAAGAGGCAAGGTCATCTCCTATGAAGGAAGAACAAGTCTTTAGAAAAATAATAAAGTATTGAAGAGCTGCTAAAGGAGATCTGACTGGGTCTTGGAAAATTTGCTGTGCATTAATAATTCCACGAATACGTAATTCCACCATTTGGTGTAACCAAACAGTGTGTAACTTCTCCTGCAGGAGTTATAGCAAGATATAAGAGCAGACAAAAAATGGTTAGACTAAATAGTGAGAATCCCACAAAGCAAGTGTTATGGAAGGGGCAAAGAAACTGAAGGTCTCAAGAAGAAAAATAATGAAGTAGAAAAATTAAGAGTTGACTGAAAGGTTTCATAGCAGTATTTCTCAAGAGGAAACAACCCAAATGTCCATCATGAATAATACATTAAAAGATCCACTGATGAATGAATTTTTAAAGTGTGATATATTCAACAGAATATTATTCAGACATAAAAAGAAATGAAGTATGGTTACATATAACATAGTTGAAATTTTAAAACATTATGCTTAGTGAAAGAAGCCAGATGCAAAAGGCCACATATTATATGATTCCACTTCTATGAAATGTCCAGAATAGGCAAATCTATAGAGATAAAAAGTAGATTAGCGGTTGCCAGGGATAGAGGGAAGGGCAATTGGGAGTGACTGCTAACAGGTACAGGGTTTCTTTTCAAGGGATGTAAATGTTCTGGAATTTACATCACAATGGTGAGGGTTGCACAACACTGTGAAAACCACAGAATTATACACTTTAAGTGATGAATTTTATGTTATGTGAATTTCATCTCAAGAAATCCAAAGAAAACAGTAGACTGTAAGGGAAATGAATTTAAGAGGCTTTGAATATTGGAAGTGGACAGATTGAAAGACTGGATAAGCTTGACAAACAGAAATAGTAGGGGTGAGGGTGAAAATTGAAAGCAGTGAAGTCAAAGAGTCAGATCTCAACATTGCAAATTTGAGATATTAGAACTCTTAAATGATGAGGGATAGAATATGGCCATGAAAAGAGATACAAAATAGAAGAAACTCCATTGAAGAGAAAATGAAATTATCACTTAGCCAAACTACATGTACATTGCAGATACCCAGGATGAAGGACTGACTTGGGGACAGAGAGGAAGACTGCCAGCAGTCAAAATCCTGATTAGATGACAGTGATGAAGAAGATATAATAGAATACATAAGCCTACAAAGATGGAAGATTTTTACACATGAGAAATATTAAAGGTCAGGTTAGTCAAAATTATCAAAATAGCAGCCCCAATTCATGCAACTTTTTTTTTTTACTAAGTTATTATTTCACCAGATAATGGAAATACAAACAACTTACTTGCTAACTATCCTTGAGTAAATAACATGCTAAGTCTCATTTTTTTCATGTATAAATTGGAGATAATACCAGCTTTGCAACATTGTTACAAAGATTGGAGATAATATAAGTAAAATATAGAACTTGGTACACAATAAGTGCAAAACAAATGAGGGTTTTTTTCTTTTAAAGACTGTCTTTGTCATCAAAGAGCTAACAGTCTGCTGAAGACATCATCATCATCATTTATTTAGAACTTACCACATGCCAAGAACCATGCTAAGCACTTTACATGTATTATCTCATCTTACTCTCATAATAACTTATGAAATATATACATACTCTTATTTGCCCCATTTTGCAGATAAAGAAACTGAGGCACAGAAAGATTGAGGAGCTAGCCCAAGGTCTCACAGCTAGTACGCATTAAGTTTGGATTCAAACCCAGGCCACCTTGCTCCAGGCTTTGTGCTTTTAACCACTAAGATATGCTACGATCCAAAAACTACAGTAATATTATAATAGTTTATATGAAGTATATACAAGAAATGTTGCAATACAAGAAAAACAACCTAAGTTTGATGGCATCTGGGCTGATATTTAAAGGATATCTGCTTAACAAACAGGGGAGCAAGCATTCCAGTGAGAGGATGCACCCAATATAGAAATTTTATCTAAATGACAACTACGATTTCCTATGATGTTGCCAGCAGTGCCCGAACTATCTGAACCCAGTGGAGCAATGCCACTCATGAAGCATTATTCACCAAAAAGAATGTTAACTACTGTGTGATATACATTATAAGCAAAATAAATAAGCTAAGTCATCAAGCAAGTTTAACCTGTCTCTAGCAAGATTTAGCATGATACTACAGGTGGAACTTGCCCTGCACAAAGTTATGAAATAAATAAAACTAGTTCTGGGCAGCCTCCCCCCACCTGTCCCAATGCCACCACCTTTAATAACAACTATTTTCTGCTCTTCTCAGACTCTCTTCTCTGCGCTAACTCCCATAATTTTAGAGCAAATATAACTTGAGAATTTGGAAGGGGGAACATTTTATAAGGGATGAAGATCTTAAACTTGAGGAATATAAAAGTAACTTTGTAACTTCCATTTAAGGGAAGGTAACATTTTAAAAGACCTCACATTTCCATGATGCCTTTAACAACTCTTTGGCTAAGATTGGTTTTTTTTGGATGTGCCAGGGATTGAAACTGGGCCCTCGTACATGTGAAGCAGGCGCTCAACCACTGAGCTACACCCACTCCCCAAGACTGACTCTTTAGAAAGGGCTTAGGGTTCTTAGTAGTGAATGCTAATACTTTAATAACTTGTCACAGAGATGAATCTTTTGATTTTAAGAATCTGCCAACCTCTCCCATCCCAAACAAATGATATAAAGAAAAAGAAGTAGTCACTCATAAAAATCTTAACAAAAACACTGCCAGTGGATTCTAGTTGCTTAGGTTCTTCAAAAGTTTTGAGGTTTTTTTCCTCCACTCAATACAGTTCATATGATTTAGATGCAGATCTACCTAAAGAGGATAGCTATCCTTATAGTACTATTCTGTGATTATTTTAAAAAGGCTTGCCCATCTATATGTTCTCTAATAATCTACCAAAAAAATCAGAACTCATCTCTGTGCCTAACGTTTTAAAAACTTGGTTTCAAAGAGTACTTGAAAAGATAAATACCTCAGGGTTAAATATACATTTCTATGTATATACCCAGACATATACATATATAATTTTTAAGTAGAAAATAAAGGTATTAGAAAATTATAACCTTGCCCAAAATTAAAATATTAACTTAAAAAAAAAACAAAAACACTTGCCTGGAAACTTGCTAGGATTGCTCAGAAAATTGCCAAGCAGCATGTGCTCCCTCAACATGGATCCTGAAGTACAGTGGTATATATAAGAAGAGCACTGAACTAAGAATAAAAACATATAGGTTCTAACCTTGGTTCTGCCTCTTCTAACTCTGCAATTTGAGACAAGTTCATTCCACTTTCCTGAGCTCTGATATCCTCAACTATAAAGTGGAATAATACCACCTGTCCTACCTAGTTCATAGGATTATTGCAACAATTAAAAAAGATACTGTAGCAGTTTGATATTGTTTATGAATTCCAAAAATAGATATTGGATTATGTTTCTGAACTGGTCTTTTCTTCTGGGCATATTATATTATTGCATTGGATTCAGAGGTTTCACTTTTACTTGATTAAATTATGATTAAGGCTTTGATTGGACCACATCAGTAGAACCTTGAGTCTCCGCCCCCGTGGTGGGCGGGGACTCACAGAGAAAACTACAGGGCAGAGCAGAGGAGTTAGTTGGAGTTTTGAGCTGGAGCCAGGGAAGTACACACACAGAGGAGCAGAGCAGCTGAGCTGGGAGAGAAACAAGCCCCAGGAAGAGAGGAACCCAGGAAGCCTGAACTCTTGGCAGACATTGGCAGCCATCTTGCTCCAATATGTGGCAACACACTTTGGTGAGAGAAGTAACTTAGGCTTTATGGCCTAGTAACTGTAAGCTTCTACCCCAACCTTTTATAAAAAAGCCAACAGATTTCTGGCATTTTGCATCAGCACCCCTTTGGCTTACTAATACAGATACTATATATCAAAGTGCTTTAAAAACTATAGAGTTCTATGAAAAAAATAATGTTTTCAAAAAATAAAGTTTTATTTGTTTTATGTAAATAACTAAGGCTACTGCTTGATATGGCTTCTATATTATTTATACTATATACATATATATATATGATCCATGATTTGAAATAATTTGGAAACCTTCAACCTAATATATTTTATATCCTTGCTACTCAAAGTGTGATAATAGCATTTATAATGATGATCATATAATTAGGAAATTAATTTCAGAAAAGGTATTTCAAATATATTCATCTGACTTATCTTCAGAAATTTTGAGATATACTTCCCAGAACAATGATTACTTGGGATCAAAAGCCATGTCTTACTCATCAGGTATTTCTGACACCCAGTATGATGTATGATATATTGTAGGCACTCAATATATTTCTCAGGCAGAGGTAGAAAGATTCGTAAACATTAATGTAGAAGGTAGGAATTGAGGAACTTCTACCTCTACATAGAATATAACCACTTAATATCTGTTGGGGATTGATCATGACCCCCACCAAAAGGCATGCTCAAGTCCCAACCCCTGGTCCTATGGTGTCAATCTATTTTTAATTAGGACTTTTGAAGATGTTATTAGTTAAGGTGTACCCAAACTGAATGAGGGTAGGCCTTAATGTAATACAACTGAAGTCCTTAAAAAGAAAGGAAATTGGACACAGAAGAGAAGCCATGGGGAATGGCCAGAAGCTGGAAGTCAATGGGACCCAAAATACAAAGAAGACACTGCCACATGCATTGCCATACGATGAAAAAGCCAAGGACGAAAGACTGCCAGCAGCCAACAGCAGAACACCTGTGTCTTCTGCGAGAAAACACTGTCTTGCTGATGCCTCCAGTTTGGACTTCTCCTAGCCTCAAAACCATGAGTCAATAAATTTCCACTGTTTAAGCAACCCACTGTATGGTATTTGTTTTAGCAGCTGGGAAACTAAAATAATATCAATTATTAAATATAACAAGCATTTCTGGCATTAGCTAAAAAAAAAATGGAATGATTGTTCTAAATTTTATTTACATTTGAATCTGCCAACAACTTAAGAAATTAGTATCAAAAGACAGATACGGGAAACGGATGTGGCTCAGTCGATAGGGCTCCCATTTACCATATGGGATGCCCCGGGTTCGCTTCCCGGGGCCTCCTGGTGAAGGCAAGCCAGCCCGCGCGGCGCGGTTGAGCTGACGCAGCAGGACGACCCAACAAAGGGAGACAAGCAGACACAGAAACACACACAGCAAATGGACACAGCAAGCACAAGCATCGGGGGGGGTAAATAAATAAATAAATAAAATCTTTAAAAAAAAAAAAAAGACCGATGCAACCTTTTTGATAGAGAAAAATATAACATACTTCCATCAATATAAAAGATGTCTAGTGAGCTTTGGAGTCAGGCATGGATTCAAATTCTTGCTCTGACACTTAGATGAGGCTATGAACAAGCTACTTAATGTCTCTAGCCTCCATTTTCTCACATATGAAATTGGGATAATAAATAGCACCTACCTTCATGAAAAAAGAAGTAATGTGAACTAACTAGTATTGCAGGTATTAATCATTATTTATGGAAAACAAGAATTAATGTTTTAAAAAGTTAAAAATGTGAAATTTACCTTATCAAGTTTTAGTTCCAATTCTGCCACATCTCCTTCTACTTCTTCCAGGGCAGCCCTAGAAAAAATCAAATATAAAATAAAAATAAGTTATTTCATGTGCTGAACTTTATACTTTTCAAAATTAAAGAACTGTAGGTTTATAGAAAAATCATGCATAAAATATAGAATTCCCATATATCATACCTGTAGTGCTTTGGAGCTGTATATTCCCCAGAAATACATGTTTTTAAACTTAAACCATTCCTGTGGATGTGAGCCCATTTAAATAGGACCTTTTGATGAAGTTACTTCAGTTAAGGTGTGGTCCACCTCAATCAGGATAGGTCTTAACCTATTTACTGGCATCATTTATAAGGAGAATGAAATTCAGACAGAGAGAAAGCCACAGAGAGAGCAGCCAGAAGCTGAAATTAATGGAACCCGAAGAGAAGGGAGAGACCAGAAGAGGCCTTGCAATATGACAAGTGAAGGACCAAGGACCACTAACAGCCATCCCCAGAACACCACAGTCTTTGGGAGAAAAGCATCACCTTGTTGATGCCTTGATTTGGACTTTCTCTTAGCCTCAAAACCATGAGCAAATAAAATCCCACTGTTTAAGCAGAACCACTGCATGATATTTGCTTGAATAGTATAGGATACTAAAACTACCCTATTACTGACATCTTGCATTAGTATGGTACATTTGTGGCAACTGATGAAAGAACATTTTTTTAATAATTGTTCTATTAACTACAGTCCACAATTTACCTCAGGGTTCACTGTTTGTGTTGTACAGCCCTACTGATATTTTTTTAAAATTTATTCTAGTAACCTATACATAATCCCAAATTTCCCCTTTTAACCACATTCTAAGAATTATTTCAGTGCTGCCAATTACATTCACAATGTTGCGCTAACATCACCACCATCCATTACCAAAACTTTCCAATCATCCCAAATAGAAGCTCTATACAATTTACTCTTGTGACTCTACGTGTTACTCTAAGTGGGAAAAAAAAAAAAAAAGCTTCTTGATTGCTTAAAATACACTTCATATAAAGTAATAATTACCTCAGGATGAAGTATGAACATAATCATGCAATTCAACAGATAATACAACTATTGCTTAGGGCAATGAGAGAACACATTAGTAGCCAGGGTTACTGAAAGCACTCATATTACTCAAACTGATAACACTAATTAGAACTATTTAGAATGTACTTTTAAAAATAATAAGATATTTTTAACATGGAAAATTTAGCAAAGGCTAGACAATGTAAAGGCAGAAACTAAATAATAAGCCAGATACCCTTGGTGACAACAAAAGAAAATAATAAAATTATAACATTTGTTAACACTTAATATCACACTACTAGACAACATTACAAAATTGGACATTTGTCAGGAACAAAACAGCAGCAACTTAAACTTTTTAAGGATAATAAAATTTTACACTTAAGAGTAATGTACAACAAAATGTAATTCATCAACGAGCAGGAGCTACAGCATCAGAAAGATGGCAGAGGAAGAGCAAGAAAAAAGATCCCTTTGGTTCCAGAAAATCTCCTCAAGAAGAGGAAGGCTTATCAGGTCCTCAAAGCCACTCAGGCAAAGCAGGCACTTTTAGAAAAGAATCAGAGGAAAGGGAACCAGCTCAGGTTTAAGTGACTGCAATCATTCTTAATTGATTCTCAACGGCAGCAATGTAGCAGGATATACCTCAAATGGCTAGAAGTGAAACCTCATGGCTTGGAAATGCCAGATGAACATTCCTTGTCCTTTGTAATAGCATCCAAAGAATCAATGGGGTAGGTTTACTGGTGCGGAGGACCACTGAAAGACTTCACCTGAGAAAGATTTTCAGTGGCATATTTGTGAAAGTGACCCCCCAATCCTAAAAATGCTGCAAACAGTGGAAACTTATGTGACTTGGGGATTTCCAAACCTGAAGTCTGTCCGGGAACTCATCCCAAAATGTGGAAAAGCCAAGGTCAAGAATAAGATAATCCCGCTGACAAACAGTAATTGAGGAGCACCTGGGGAGGTTTGATGTCATTTGCTTGGAAGACCTCATTCATGAAATTGCCCTCCCAGGGATGTATTTCGAGAGGATCTCCCAGTTCTTGCACCCATTCCGACTCTCAGTGCCACATCATGTTACCAAAAATAAAGTGGGCTTTCTCAAGGAGATGGGCTCAACCAGTTATCATGGCCAAAGCATCAATCAGTTGAACTCGACCCAGAATGTCTGAAAGCACACTGCACTGGAAGTATGTGTTTGTTTTCTGGGTTATCAAGTATCTTTAAAGAAGATTATTTTCTGCTCTATCTTCAGCAACTGGAGGGGACGCATCAGGCAAAAGACAGTGGGTGATATGCATGGCAGGTACCTCTCATATCAGAGCCTGGTTTCAAGGAAAAGTTCCAGTGTGTTTTCCTCATAGCCTCTTCTGAAATCAATAAAAGACACACAGTTGCCATGGAAGAGGTAGTTCTGCTGCCATATCTTCTGTCCTGGGGTTTAATGCTGGTGAATACCCAAGCATGTATACAAGGCTCCCAATACCCTGCAGTGGTAGACCAAGCCCAGGACATACGTGAACCAGGGGATTCATTCCTAGTGCCTTGTTTTGGAAAGAACTTGAAATATAGTTAGAACAACACAAAAATGAATACTCTGCTGTGAGTCCAAGTTTCAGGATTTCACTGATGACTTTGAGAGCTCTAACTCAGCTGGTTCTAAGAATGTATCTGGTGGTTTCCTTATCTTAGCCTGCAACTGACTTAGTCCTTTTCTCTAGGATTTTAACCTCTTCTTATAGAACCTGTTGAGGATACAGGAGAAGGGAAGAACTCCTTCCCCATATATCCACTCAAAATTTTGCTTGGAATTTTAGGGTCTTTGTAGACCCTTACCCTCAGGGACCTATGCGCCTAATGTGAGGAAGACCTGCTCTCTCAGGATTGGTCACTCAGACTCTGTCCTTGCTAGTCTCTGGTTCGATGCCCTGCTATAAAGATAGCTCTTTCCCTTTGAGCCAACTGGTTGTTCCATACTAAAAACAAAATGGTAGGTTTCTAAGGCCCCTGCACTATCTGTAACACAAGGGGAAATGCCCACCACTTGTTTCCCCTGGGCTACAAGGATGTAATTTTCTTGTTTCCTTGATGGTCAGCCCTCTGTATAAAACCTGAATCAGGAAGGAGTGAAGCAATTGCTTAGTTTGGCATGGATGAAATTAGCACTATTTGGCCCTTTTTAGCCCCAGGCAAGCAATTTAGTTGGACCCTTCCGTGCTTTTGCCCTTTCCTAGCATATTCTCAACTCCAGAAGAATTGCCTTCTACTGTGCTGGTAATGATGATGTAAACCAGCAACAGGGCTCCTGAGGACATTACAACTGAAAAAAAAAAGGGGGGGGGGGTTGGTCCTGCTTGTGTCCACCCCTAAATGGACCTTTCCTGTGCTCCCGTTGCTCAATTGCCTTAAATTCCTATCTAAGCAATTGGTGAGGGTCTACCAGACCCAGATTAAGACTTGAAAACATACTTAACCACTGTGTTCCTTGATCCCTTAAGATCAGCTTTGCTGCAACTTTGGCTCATGGAGCCCTCAAACATATTCTTGAAATTGAATTAGAGGTATAACAATGCCTTAACATTATTGTTATGTTAACTAATTAGGTTAACCTGAAGTAACTAATTAGGTTGACTGGATCAAGAGTTAACCTGGCAGGATAAGATCTGTTGTAGATGTTACTTATACTGTAAAGCATTATGAAATCAGCATTATAAGCATTAAAGTTGTATGTAAAGCATTATGAAACCTTAAAATGATGTATCACAAAGCCATGAAAAGAAGCAGTTGTAAGGATGGAAGTCAAGGGTTTATGTCTCAGATCTGTCTTGTACTAAATACGGGACTAGTGTTTCTATTTTGCCTTTAAAATGCTAGTAACATCTAGCCTGTCTACCTTACAAGATTTGTTAAAAGGATCAAACAAAACAAATTTTTAAAGTTAGAATTCATAAGAAGTTGGAAAAAATTGTGCACTGCTGTTTAGTGTACCCGGACATACCATTCCCTAACCAAGTTGTGGGACTATCATTTTCTGAGAAAAGCTACAACTACTATATTATAATATCTGAAGGGTTTGCTAATATGGGTTGTTCATGACATTCAATGAATATACCTGGTATATTCTAGGTGTTGTAGGGAAAACAAAAACATAAAAACCTAGTTTTAGGGAGCAAAAATAGGCTTATTAACTAAGGAGCTGGCTAAATGGTGGTTGTTGGGAACTTTTCCTCTTTGCTCTAAGTCTTTAGTTTCCTGCCTGAACTAACTGGTTCCCAGGTTTTAGGGGGTTTTGTTCATTGGCTTTTTAAAATGCTTGGTTATTTCATTCATTTAAAAGTAAATTTTTTGTAAAGTTAATACTTAATGTGGTGGTTAATATAGTTAAAAGGGGAAATTTTAGGTTGTATTTATGTTACTAGAATAAAATGAATAAATAAATAAATAACAGGACAGTACAGCACAAACAGGGAACCCTAATGTAAACTATGGGCTACAGTTAACAGTACAATTATAAAAATAGTCTTTCATCAATCATAACAACGGCACTACACTAACGCAAAGTGTTAATAGGGGGTGGAGGGTGATATGGCAGCCCTGTATTTTCTACATGACTTTTCTGTAAACTTACAACTTCTCTAACAAAAAAAAAAATTACTAAAAAAATTTTTTTAAATATAACTAGGGAAGTGAACGTGGCTCAAGCATTTGGGCTCCCATCTACCATATAGGAGTCCAGGGTTCGATTCCTGGGGCCTCCTGGTGAAAGGCAAGCTGGCCCACGTGGCAAGCTGGCCCGCGCAGGAGAGCTGGCCTGCGTGGAGAGCCAGCGCAGCAAGATGATGAAACAAAAACAGACACAGAGGACAGACAATAAGAGACACAGCAGACCAGGGAGCTGAGGTGGCGTAAGAGATTGAGCGCCTCTCTTCCACTCTGGAAGGTCCCAGGATTGATCCCCGGTGCCGCCTAAAGAGAAGACAAACAGACACAGAAAAACACACAGAGAGCACAAAACAATGGGGGGGGGATAATAAAAAAATCTTTCTAAAAAAATGTAATTAATCTACTTTAAGTTACCAATGAAATTTTCGGATATGTACTTGATAAACTAGTAATTTCTCAACAGCTATTTTAAGAATTAACTAAATTTGTTTCAATTGGATAGTAGCGGAGGGGGGACCTATTTTGAACACTGACTAAAATAATCTCAATTAGACCACAGAGCTAAGAAGACGAAGATAAGTAAGATAAAAAGATATTTTC
>JAQZBX010085954.1:0-13057 GCA_029593785.1 Cabassous unicinctus | reverse complement strand
ATTCTCCCAATATTACCTTATTAGGACATAAGCGGCCTGCGAGCCTTGTGGGTACCACCCACCTCCCCTGCCAGGAAGCCCTTTACCCAGCAACAGCTGACTATAGCCAATCATCACACAGACGCTGCCTCCAACCAATCAGCGGGCTACACGGTAGCCTTAAACCCTATAAATTGTACTGCACTTCCCTAATAAAGTAGACCTGCGCCACCAGCCTCGTCTCCGCAGCTTCTTTACTGCGTCGCCCTCCACACCGGATTCCCCCACACGCCAGCCGGGCCACCAGCACCGGGTCTCCTCTTCCACCGTCGCACCCCCCGAGGAAGAGGGAAATCGCAACCTCAGTCTCATCAAAAGTACCTTTAGCATCCATATTTCTACCAATAGTCCCTTCAAAGCAACCTAGGCTTTTTGTCTCAGGCGCCTCACAGTTCTTCCAGCTTCTACCAATTATGCAATTCCAAGGCCCTTTCCACATTTTTTTGGTATTTGCAGTAGCAGTATTCACTCTCTTGGTACCACAATCTGTTTTAGTTTCCTTGGCTGCTCAAGCAAGTACCATGCAGTGGGTTGGCTTACACAATGGGAATTTAGTTGCTCATGGTTTTGAGGCTAAAAGAAAGTCCAAATCAAGGCATCATCAAGGCAATGCCTTTTCTCCTAAAACTGTGGTGTTCTGAGGCTGACTGCTGGTGATCCTTCGTCCTTAGCTTGTCACATGGCAGGGCCCACGGTGGTGTCTCCTGGTCTCTCCCTTCTCTTCCCCTGGTTAAGAACCCCTGCTCTAAATGTCTGAATTTCATTCTGTTTATAAAGGATTCCAGTAATAGGATTAAGGCCTATCCTGATTGAGGTGGGCCACACCTTACTGAAGTAACCCCATCTAAAGCTCCTATTGTACAGGTCCACACCCACAGGAATGGATTAAGTTTATGACCATGTTTTTCTGGGGTACATACAGCTCCAGAACACCACACATCCCTATCTCATGTACACCTCATGAGGTTTGGGTGGCACCCAGTGCCAAGGCTGGACATGTAGCCTTAGGCAGGCAATCCATGGAGTCTATTCTAGCCCTAGAGACTGACTCAGGGATGGACACCTGTGTCAGTTTGGGCCAGTGAGCATCAGGATTTTGGGGTAATAGCAGCTCTCTCTTTTCTGCTGGTATAGCTGAGAGTATAGGATGTTGGCTTCCTCCAAGTGGTTGCCTGAAGCTTAGGGATAGGAGATCCACCTGCTATAGTTACAGTGCGAAAGGAAGCAGCTGTGAATTACTATAAGAACCTTCCAGTCTCATCCATTTCTGTTAACCTTTACATCTGACCTTGTTTAGGAAACCAGGCTCCTAGCTGTTTGTTTGAATAAGGGATAACAATTTTGATATCACTGAACTCTGCATTTAGTGGGAGGGGTCAGATTCTGTCAACATATAGAGTCATGGGATATGGCACGGTATTTTCAGGGGGAAAAGGGACTCCACTTCTGACCAGTGCATGCTGGCTAGAGAAGTGAGGTGAGAGAGTAAGGTAGGGGGGAAGGGAGACGACTGTAACTATTCCATTGAACTTGAGAAAGACATCTTAGACATCATTTAACTCAAGCCTCTTATTGTACAGACGTGGGACTGGAGACCCAGAGAGGTGACGGGATTTCTTTAGGCCCCCAGCAGGTTTGTGACAGATCATGGACTTGATCTTAGACTTCTCATATTGTGCCCAGTCTCATGTTCTTTGCACTTTAGACTCTGTTGTCTCCCTGTTCATCCAGTTCCAACCTTGGGGAAAGCACCAAGCTGGATACCAAGTAGAGACAGACACCTGTGCAACAGCTCTCGCCAGCTGGCTGCTGCTGCTGAGGTTGCTCCTTCCTTCTCTCCAGGCCCCTTGGGCTGAGCCCTGAGGCTCAAGTGCTGCCTGGGGTGGGTTTGGAAAACATGGGAGTCGCGGGGGAGGGCAAAAAAGCCTTCTCTCTGGAAGTTCCTTTAACTCTTATTTAATCAAACAACCAAAGAGTTAAATAAACAAATATTTAGAGAATACATTCCCCAGTGCAGGGGAGTATAGACCTGCCAGTGGAATCAGTAGATGTTAGCTCTTTGCTTCAGGAAAGGGTTTCAACTTAAACTACTGACCAACTGCCAACTTTGAGGATAACCGTGCCCCTAGCTTAGTTTAGGTATGATAATTCAAGAAACCTTTTAAAAAGCTTGCTGGTTTGCAAGGGACCAGCAGTGGAGGCTGGCTCGTTGGGAATATTCTCTGAAACCTGCCCCAAACAGGGGACTTGTGGCCAAACCAAGGCATTTCCAGTCATCTATTATGTTAGGCAACATTAACTGGATCTGCTTTGTGCCGGGTCCTGTGCAAGGCTCAGAGGATAGGAAGGGAAATGAGACACAACTCTGCCCTCAAGTTGCCCATAGCCTTTTGGGGAAAGCAGGCGTGAACTCAACAGCTGTGGAAGGATTGATTTGTCTTCATTTTACACCTCTGGTCCCTGGTCTGGAATTACTGCTTCTGACCCCTGACAGCAAATAACTCCCAGCCCATAGAGGAGCAGGGGTAGGGGGTGGGCAGGAGCCCTGCAGGGGAGGGCCTCCCAACCTAGCTGAGGGTGCGGGTTGCACGTCAGGGAAGGCTTCCTCCTGATAGAGGTATCTGCCGGATTGTACCCCGTTTTCTCTGTGTGTGCAATATCTGAGACCTGGCAAGGAAGCTTTTTAGTGACTTTTCATGCACTGTGTCCCTGAGACCCCCTTTTCCTGCTTTCATTTGTCATCATGGAACATTTGTCTTTGAGTGTTCTTTATAAAGGAGGAGGGAAATTGAATCCTTGCCTGGGTTGGTGACTGGCGTTCTTGGAGTTTGTGATAATTTCTGCAGGAGCATGAGCTGCATTTCATTTGCTCTGTTTGGGTCATCTGAGGACCAGGTTTCTGGAAGTAGGGAGACAGGCTGTGACTGAGTCCAGCGCCTCCTTTTTAGCTTTCTATGTACCAAACCTTCCTGAGTACTGCATCGCAATTCTGCACTTTTTTTTTTTTTGCATTGACCCTGACCCCAAAGCCTTTTTGATTCTGGGAGCATTCCATAGGAGTAGATTCTTAAGCTTTGGCATAGTCTGGGGAGAGACTTTGCTGGGGTTCACTCCCATCAGTGGGGGTTCCTGGGGGAAAATATGAAGACTCGATTTTCCCCTTGGAAAGCACTCTGGTGGCTTCTCTGTGGGTGCCATGCAGACTGAGCAAATGCAAGATACCCTCTTGGTTGGTTTAGACTTGTCAGTGACTATGGACCATGGCTGGTGATGGCATCCTGTTTTGCCATATCTTCATACACCTTGTGTTTTAAAAAACATATGAAATACTTAAGACCTAAGAAAAGATATATAAAAAAAATAATTCAGTGATTACCCTTGTATTCACTGCCCCATTTCAGAAATAATACCTTACCCATACCCCTGGGTACTTCTTCCCTGACTTTAGCCTTCTTCTTATATAACCAGGGGCAAGTGCTATCTTGCGTTCATTGTTTATCATTCCCGTGCACTTGTTTATAACCACCTTTTGGGGATTTCTATGATGTTTTCCATTCTTTTGACTCTTTTCCTTTCCTTGGTTTTGTTCTAAGCAAAAATATTTGTGAACCCCAGGTTTGAGATGCTCGCTATCTCTTTTTTTGGGGGTATAATGCACAAGCAAATAAGAACTATTCTGGGTACCACCTGAAATTGCCTCTCGTACCACTTTTGCCCAGCACTATGGGGTCATGCGTTCAGAAACACAGGCTTGTGCCACCTGTAGCAGATGTGGGGACATCCTGTGGCTTGTACCTGCCGTTGCCTCTGTCCTTCCCCTGCTGTGTTCAGCCACTCTCATTCTAGCTCTTCTCTTCTCCCAGCTCACCCTGTGTGGTGGTTTGGAGCTATATACCCCATAAAAACATCTTCTTAAGCTTGACCATTCCTGTGGGAATGAACCCATTGTAAATAGGACCTTTTGATGAGGTTAAAGTGTGGTCCAACTGAATCAGGATGGCCCTTAAACCTATTACTGGAGACCTTCTAGAGAAGGCCACAGAGAGAAAATCCTCAGGGAGCAGCTAGATGCTGGAAGTCACAGGAACCTGGAGGGGAAAGGAGAAGATGTCACCGTATGCATTGCCATGTGATGGAAAAGCCAAAGACCGAGGGTCGCCAGCAGCCAGCCCCAGAATGCTACAGTCTTTGAAAGAAAGTATCGCCTTCCTTCTCCCAGCCTCAAAACTGTGAGCCAGTGAATTCCTGTTGTTTAAGCCAACCCACTGTATGGTATTTGTTTTAGCAGCTGGGAAATGAAAACACCCTGTTTATCTCCTAGGGCTGTTCCAGGCTTGAAGATGCCTGATGGAATGGTATTTGCTGTTGCTGCTCAGAGGCAGTGATCCCTTTCCAAGGACCATGCCGTAATGAAACAAAATAGGCCCCTAGGTCCATGGCTGGTGGGAGGCCATTGTTGTGTGCTTGGCCTGTCTCCCTTCCCTGATCAGTCTGATTATTGCCATTAGCAATAATGGCAATTGGGGTTGTGTCTGTGGCTCCCTCATTCACACGAGCTGCCTGGTCGTGCAGGCCTGGCTTCCCTGCTGCTGCAAAGGTGTTGTCTAACTGCCTCTGTTACCTGGTTTTTGGGGGTGGGTGAAGGTGAGCAGAGTGCCCGGCTCCCCAGAGACAGTGCTGCCTTGAAGCTGTAGCCTGCATGTTATGCAAGGTGCTCTGTGGGACAGGATCTGGAGAACCCCCAGTTTCAGCCTGTGCTTGCCCATCTCAGGCCCATCCCAGACTAATCATGGCTGGGTTTCTCCTTCCGCCAAACCCCTGCAGGCTCCTGACTTTCCCTGGGCTGGGCACTTCCACCGCATCCAAGTGTTTTCACCTCTGCTGAGGATAGTGAAGGGAAATGGGATGGAGCTACATGATGAGGAATTCAAGGTAGGCATAAGCGAGGACTTCCTTGCAGCTAAGGTGGTTTAGTACTGGATTGAGTTACTTAGGACACTTCCGAAATCCATATTGGGGAAGGGGACTCTCCAGAAATAGAAGAGATTCTCTCTGTCTGGCATGGAGGTGGGGATGGATCAGGGTACTTGTTCCGTATCTGTCAGAGGGTCAGAATCACCTCCAGGGGAGCTGATTAAGGGCAGGTTCCTAGACTCTCTACCGTAAAGATAATGTTTCATTGATTCTGGGGTGAGGCCTGGAAATCTACACTTTTAGCAAGTTCCCCAGGTGAGCTTCTAATGATAAGAACGCATATTTACATTTACTGAACACTAATTCCTGGACAGGCGTGATGCTTGTATTATCTCATTTAACCCTCACAGCAACCTTATGAGTAGATACTATTGTTATCATCCCTTTTGTACAGATGAAGAAGCTGAGGCACAGAGAGGTTAAGCGACTTGTCCAAGGATCGATGGCCATTGAGTGGTTGCCTTAGTCTCCCAGGGCTGCCATAACAAATAACCACAAACTGGGTGACTTAAAACAACATAAATTCATACTCTCGGTTCTGGACTCCTGAAGTCCAAAATCAAGATGCTGGCAGGGCTACACTCCCTCTGGAGACTCCAGGTGAGCCCCTTTCCTTGCATCTTCTGGATTCTGGTGGCTCTTGGCATTCCTGAGGCTGTACCATTCCAGTCTCTGCCTCCATCGTCTCTTACCAGGACAATTGTCATTGGATTTAGGGCCCACCTGGGTAATCCAGGATAATCTCATCTCAGAATTCTTAGCTTTATTACATCTGCAAGGACCTTTTTTCCAAATAAGGTCACATTCACAGATTCTGGGGGTTAGGATGTGGACGTTTCTTTTTGGAGACCACTACTTGCCCCATTACAGGGGTTTGGATTTAATCCCAGGTGGTAGCTCCTGAGCCTGTGTCTCTAACCACTCTACTTTCCAGCTCCAGTCTAGCCTGGATGTGCTTCTAAAGTTCCTTCCAGGCCAGCAGTCCTGGTGTGGATTTCTTTGCTGTATCAGGGAGTTTGAGCTGTTTGTCAAGCCTGGAGAAACCAGTGATCTCCACCTTGTTTCTTCCATCCCCTCGGCCCCTCTCTCCCATTTCCTGAAACTTTTTGGACTGTTCATCTCAGACTCCAGAATTCAGCCCCCTGCAGGGGCTGTCAGGACAAACTCACGCTGGCTTGGGTGAGATGCATCTCTCTCTTGCCTCAGTGACTACATCGCCAAAATGGGAATCGTGGGATGAGCAGGGCTAAGTGCAAGGCTGTAATATAACTAATAAAATTGATGGAAGGCACCCTGCAGCTGCAAGGGTGATCGAGAGGCTTGTTAACAACAGTAATAATCTAATAGCCTGTTCTTGATTTCCTGCTTCTCACTGTCTTGGCCCCAAGCAGCTATTTTCTACCAAATTAAAATACACTCAGCTCCCTTCCTGTCCCTGAATAAAACTATCCTCCAAGCTCTTGCCTGTTACAGCTAGACTTTTTAATAGACTTTTCCTTGTAGAACCGTGAGACATATGTCCAATTAGCAGAATAACTTCACTTAAATATACAAATAAACTGTTGACTGATAACAGTGGGACATATGTGAGGCTAATTTAAGGCAAGGTGGTTTGGGAACTGGAGTGCTGCCCTCCCCCACCCCCAGTCTGTCTCCAGCCCTCCCCTCCCCTCCAGTTTCTTGCTCAGAGGATACATCCTAGAGTACTGCCCCGTACTCTAGGATGGAGAGGGCTACCTCCCCGCTGTGCCCTGTCACCAGCCAGCGTGTCTGAGCCACAATCCATACAGCCAATTATGCAGGGACTCTTTATTGAGCACCTACTATGTGCCAGACACTGTGTGAGATCCTGGGGATACGACGGTCTGTTCTTGAGAGGACAAGAGATGATTAACAATAGATGGAACTCAGGAGAACATCAGGTCCACGAGGGCAGGGACTCGGTCAGTCTCGCCTGCTGCCATGTCCTCAGCACATAGAGCAGTGCTCAGCACACAGTGGGCTCAGAAAAGACATCTTAGTGACTCAAGGAGGGAAGTTAACAAAATAGATCATTTCAGCTGCTGCTCCAACCCACAGCAGATGAGCAGCCCCCCGGATTGCAGCCTCAGTGCTGAGACGTGCTCAGTACATGGATTGGGGGTGGG
Organism: Cabassous unicinctus; assembly: GCA_029593785.1. NCBI lineage: Eukaryota > Metazoa > Chordata > Mammalia > Cingulata > Chlamyphoridae > Cabassous > Cabassous unicinctus. The sequence goes on along the minus strand of JAQZBX010085954.1, from coordinate 5,897 downwards.
CGAGAGGCCCCCTGCCCAGTTTCCTGTTGAATGTGCCATGGTGCTGCTGGTCTAGGCTGGGGGTGGCTGCCACTTTGGTCTTCCCTGAGACTGGTGGGGTGTGCCTGACCTGCCTCTCCCTGTGCCTGTGCCCAGGCTCCCATTGGGGTGGAGGGCAATGGCAGAATGTAGGCCTCCCCCTACCAGTGTGACCCAGTTGCTATGCTGGGCGGAGAGCAGCAGTGGCTATGGGGTGGGGGTGAGGACGGGAAGGCTGGGGGGCCATTTCACCTGTAACTTCAGTATGCATCTTTAAAAACTGACATTTTTCTAAATAATCACATCATTATTGCAACTAATAAAATTGACAATTGTTCTTTAATTTCATCTAATGCCTAGTACATATCCAGATGTGCTCAGATGTCCCCCAGATGCTCTGCTTGTTGATCTTCATGTTGGACCTGAACTTTGTACCTTTTTCTCCTCTCTTTCTGAGGTTAGAGTGGGGCCTCCTCCCCTGTGTCTTTCAGGGTTTTGTTTTTGGTTGTTTCCCACCAGTCCCCAAGATCTCAAGGCTTTGCAGAAGTGAAAAAGTCAGGGGACTCCTGTCCCCCATCCAGGCCTGTGCCCTGAGCAGGGATGATGGGGAAGGGAAAGGAAGCAGGCTGGCTGGGGACATTATTCTGCTCATGGCCTAAAATTTGTTTTTCTTGTCTGTAATTGCCATTCCAGAAATGCCCTCACTCTTCTAGCCATAGAGCAACTGTTGGGAACAAATTAATTATGCATCTTCTTGGTGTGTGTGATTAAAAGGCAGATGGAGGGAAGGATTCTCTTCAGCTTTTCTGGCAAATAGCTTCCCAAATGGATGCTTTCCAGACCAAAGGGTGTGTGTCCTGGGCTCCCATGGGCATCTGGGCTTGTCTGTGTGGTGGCAGGCTCTCTCACTGGCAGGCGGAGTCACAAGTTGCCAATAATAATATTATGAATCCCTGAGATTTGCAGTGCGTTTGCTGTTTGCAGAGGGCTTGCACACTCACATCAGCTCATTTGTTGGGATTTCAGGGATTCTAGAACAACTTTCTTTGCTTAATACCTCCCTAAATCATTGCTAGTGCATGTAATTACACCATTAGAGAGTAATTCCTTTGGCCTAAAACTTTGTTCTCTGTTAAAATGCAAGTATCCTTGGCAGCTGTGTAGCATATCTTATTCAGTAAGTTTTCTCAGCCCCTAATAGCCACTTGTGCTGAATACCTCCTTTTCTGACCTTCCTTTTAGGATGGCCTTCTCTGAAACAGCACCTGTATTTGGAATCTCTCTTGATTTTCTTCCAAAACAAAACTTGTGTACTTACTCTGTGTCCCACTCCTTAGAACTCTGCCCTTGATTAGTTGCTAAGGCTGGAAAGCAGACAGGTAAACTTCTTCCAAGGTGTCAGTGACTGGTATAACCTCCGTGGGGTATTTGCATTTTAACTGGAACCTTTTGGAAACACAGTGTTTAATGCAAAGGAACCGTACCCCTTCGTCCTATCATGTCAGTGGCTTTGGCCTTAGATCTCCCTTAGAGGTGGGGGGAGAGGGGAGCTTTGGCCTCCTTTTTTCTCTCTGCATTTGCACAGAAGGACCACTTTGAGGGTAAATTTCACCTGTATAACTCAGATTGGGGCATTGGCTCGGAGGGTGGCTCACTGGGAGTAGGGGAGAAAAGTGGAGATGGCCACATGTAATATAGTAACGTCCGTTTTGCAGAAGGAAGCCTGATGCCTAAGGAAAACCATCTACATGGAGTTGGAGCTAGAATTAAAATTGTGTCTTTAAAACCCCACAGAGTTTTAGATTTTTAGTGTGGGAAGGCTCCTTAGAAACAATCTAGCCTCAGGAAGGCAAACACATTTCATTGCCAACTCCAGTTGATAAGCAGCAGTTGTCTGAGTACAGGTTAGAGAATACCTGAGTCCTGGTCTGGTGTCTGCCCTGGGTTTGGAAATAGAGGGGTAGCATGTGTGCCACACATTTGCTATTCCTGATTCTGCCCAACCTCTCATTTTACAAATGAGCCAGCTTGGTCCAGAAAGCTGAGATGATTTGTGCAGAATTACATAAGTAGGGGCAGTAAGTTAGGGACAGAACTGGTTCAGAATCCAGGTCTCCTGAATCCTGGTTCAAAACCTCTTCTTCTGAAAGACAGATATTCTAAGAAGCATTACACTGTGGCTCAAGAGCCATTGTGGTTTTGGAATCAGACTCACTGGCTTCAGACCTTAGTTCTGTCACTAGTTAGCTGTGTGCTGGTGGCCAAGTTATCTAACCTTTCTGAACTGCAACTTCTTCATCTGTAAAATAGGGGATAACGGTGCCTACTTTATAGGGTGGTTATGGGATTAAATGAAATAATATGTGTATGAGGTGTTTAGATTAGGGCCTAGCATATAGTAAGTACTCAATAAATATTAGTAACAATAAAAATGTTACCATTTCGATTGCATTGTCCTTCTAGACGTTGTCCTTCTTGCTGGCCACAGACACAAAACCTTCCCACAGTCTCCCCCTCAGAGTTACCCCATAGACACCAGCTTCTCTTTCTTCTCTATTGAATGCTCTGGATCTCCCAGGTCTGAAGTGCTCCTGGGCATTGTAATTTGTGATGAAAGTTCCACAGCCTTCATAACCAAGCGTGAGTTTGTGCTGGATCTGTAAACAGCAGCTTTTGCTGCTTTTGCTGTAGGCAAACATCACAGAAGTTTGTTTTGGTTTGGCGATGTGACACAGCCCTGGATGCATGGTTGTGATTCCCCGAGAACCAGCTGCCAAATGGGGCCTCTGGTAGCCATTTTGCCTGGACACTTCTCTGACTGGAACATCTCCCTGAGTCCATCCCTACTCCCTCAGTCTGCATCTTCTCCCACTACCCGACCTAGTCTGCAGAATGGGAATCAATGTCTGGCTGGTCCTGCCCCTTCCTCCCCCCGCGCTTGAGGGGGGCCCAGTCAGAGGCCAGGCCCTAAAGCTGTGCTGTGGTTCTCTCCACATGCTGGTCCAGGCACGCGGGGCCTGGGCAACGTTCCCTTTGAGTGACCTTGGCGGGGAACCAGGGAGGCCTTGAGAACCAGGAGGAGTTCCTGACAGTCCTGGAAGTCTGGCCTGTGGTGATGTGGCCTTGAGCTGACTTCCGTGGAGTGGATGTTCTGCCCCTCTGTGTCATCTGACGTTGCTTTTTGGTGCAGTGCTGATCCTCTGACAGAAGCAGTGCCCAGCAGTACCTGAGAGAAGAGGGGAACGGTGAGGCAGTGGGTGGGGAGGGCCCTCGGGATGGTGTGTGGCAGTGGGCATTTGGCTCTTGTTAAAATGAATCACCCTGCGATCGCACGTCCTGACTGGTCGTAGGGGAGAAGCAGAGGAAGGAGAGGGGCTTGTGGGAAGAGGCCTGCCATTGGAGGACAGTCACGCGTTTGTCCCTAACATGGGGCAGTTCCGTTGCTCTGGGCCTCTTGCTTTGGGTCCCAGCCTCGTTTGGTTGCAGCCACGGTATTGCCTGGGGTTGCTTCCCTGCTTTTTTCTCTGGACTGGAGAAGGGCAGGTGATCATAGCCACAGAGTGCAGCCTTGTCAGAAGCCCATTCTTCTGCAAGGGAGGCTTGGACAAAAGGCAGTGTGAGGACTGCGCTGGGGATGGAACTTCTGGCTCTAGTGTTAGTTCTGGAATCGGGGTGGCAGTGGCATCATCTGTGAGAGCAGGGAAAGGGAGGAGGAGAGGAAAACCAGTCAGGCCAGGACCAGGAGGAGGGCAGGGGGAGGCCTGGGTCCATGACTGAAGAGGGTTTTGACAGGAGAACAGAGAGGAGTGGTGAGGTTGTGGGGACGCCTGCACAAAGGCCTGGACGCAGAAGAGGGTGCAGCAGAGGCCCGGTCCCTGTGGATGAGGGAGGGACTTGGATGGGTGGGTGGGGAAAGAGATAAGCCAGAGGGCGGCCACCTGTGTCATAGTGGGCCTCGTGGGCCTTGGCTCAGAGTTGGAACTTCATGCCGACGGCAGTGGGGACATTTGAGGTTGTTCCCTTGTCCTTTTCCCGCTGTGACTAGTGTCCTTCCCCTTGCTGAACCTGTCTCCTTTGGCTGCGCAGTTCTTTGGCCTTGTCCAGTTGTTGCAGTGAGAGACCTTAGGCCTCCTGGGCCTCTCTTGCTTCCGTCTCCCAGCAGTTCCCAATCTCAGTTTGTCTGTGTGATTAGTGCTTTCCAGGCCCCTGTGTGTTCATGGATTTGTTCCTAATCCCAGTGTCATTAGCTGGCTTATTGGAACAGCTCCCGGGAGCCCAGTCGTGGCCAGGTGTCGTGGCAGCTGTGCAGTCCAGCTGGGTCAGCTGTGGGGAATAGCTGAGGCTCAACGGGGATCCCGGGGTCGGGGTGGGGGACATTGTGAGCACATGGGAGGGCAATACTGAGGACCTGTAGCAGGCACTGGACACCAGGATGTTTTTTTTCCAATTCATGAGGAATATTTTAACAATGTGTTTGGAGGGGTGCCAGAGTCTAGTAGAAAGATACAGGCTTTGAGTTAGAAGACATGGATTCAAACCCTGGCTCTACCACTGACTAGACCTTGCATCCTTGGTACACGAACTTTTTTGAGCCTCAGTTCCTGCATCTGTACAATGGGGAGAATAATAGTGTCCATCCCAGGCTCTTATCTGGATCGGGTGAAATAACATGTTTCAGTGGTTTAATGCATTGGAAAGAACTGTACATTTAATTATTATTACAGAGCTTGTGATGAAATGAGTCTTTGTTTCCCAAGAGTTTATATCCTGTGCTGGTGTAATGAGTCAACAATTAAAACAGAATCTAATGATTATGAAGAAGAGAATATGAAAATTATGAATCTGGGTCCTATTTGATACTTGCACTGTCTGACATGCCATTTGGAAACTTAAGTTTGAATCTCAGTATAATGTGAAAATATTGACTGATCCTGGTGTTAGCAAAATAAAAGACAACAGGAAAGTCACACATACTTGGGCACTCACATCTACTAAGGAGCACTGATAAATGTGAATGAAGACAAAAAACTTACACTTCAAAGACTTAAGGTGGATATATAAAGTGTAACTAAAATAATATAATTGATTAAAAATAATTTATATGTTCTGGAATTAGATAGTGGTGATTTTACCATTTACTGAATATACTAAGGTACACTTTAAAATGGTGAATTTTATGGTATATGAATTATGTCCATCTTAAAAAATGAAGAAAACCCTCATAATTTATAAAGGTGATACTATATTATTAAAATTTATAGAATTGAGAAAAATTATCTATAATTTCACCAATCCAAACTCATTATACTTTAAAAAAATTTATTCTTTTTAGCTTTATTTTGTATATTTAATAATTGAAAATATAAACAAAAACTAAAAAGAAAACACAGTTGAATAAAAACATACAGTTCTCAATTAAATGTACTAGATACATATAAATATTTTTTTGAATCATACAATATATTACACAATATATTTGGTTCATAGTAACATAATCATACAGTATTTGTCCTTTTGTGTCTGGCTTGCTTCACTCAACATAATGTCCTCCAGGTTCATCCATGTTGTCATATGCTTTACGACTTCATTTCTTCATACAGCTGCGTAATATTCCATCGTATGAATAGATCACAGTTTGTTTATCCATTCATCTGTTGATGGACACCTGGGTTGTTTCCAACTTTTGGCAATTGTGAATAATGTCGCTATGAACATCGGTGTGCAGATGTCTGTTCTTGTCACTGCTCTAGTTCTTCTGGGTACATACCTAGTAGTGGTATTGCAGGGTCACATGGCAAGTCTATATTAAGCTTCTTTAGGAACTGCCAAACAGTCTTCCACAGTGGCTGTACCATTCTGCATTCCCACCAACAGTGAAG